>JBBPLU010000499.1:0-16689 GCA_038089935.1 Boletellus emodensis | reverse complement strand
GCAGACTCAAAAGGGTATGGTCCTCAGATACCCCTGCCATGTCCTTGGCACGTTGGAATGTTTCCTCGAAGCTCTACGAGGGGTAAGTCGGCAGGGTAAGTTGTCCTGCTGCATCACAAAAGTTGCAGACTTCTGATATTGCATGATACTCGCTGTCGTGTTTGTCCCCATTTGGCCATGCCAATGTCGTGTTGTGTTGACGACGCCAGGACTCCGACACACTTCTGTCTGTACGTCGGAAACAAGATATCGCGGGTATCGTAAAAATAAAAAAGTAGATGTACATTTATCATGTAGACCTCGTTCCGACAATACAAGACACATCAATATCTCGAGCAATTCTAGTGTCAGCGCCATCCACAATGGTGATCTCGCGCCGCTCACTGTGTATCCTAATCTTTATAGCGCGCCATACCCCTCCTGCGCCCAAATATCTTCGTCCAATTCTTCTCCGTCGTCGGCCACAACCCGGTCGAGTTCATGTTCCCCATCCAATCCATCTTCGTCCTCGTTCCCTTTGTCTGCTGTGTGTGGCAAGTCATCGAGCTCGTCTTCTGACAAACTTCTTGGAATTTCCTCCTCCGAGTCAAGGTCCAGTCGTACCTCGCGCCCTTCCCGCTGAAGAAATTCGTCCCAGTCCCGGGTTGACTTGTGTCCGACTCCGCCGCCCCGAAACTGCATAAACATGTCTCTGTCAACAAACCTTTCCTGCTGTTAAGTTACGTTGCACTGATTGAAAACGAATCACATACATGTTAACATAATAGTATCTCCAGTCTTTATGCCAGCTTGAGTCTTCTCTGTCGAGACGAACAAATGAGGGCCCAAGATATTCATCGATCTGACCATAAGCGAATCCTGGGATTAGATGGACACCGCGAATCACAGAATTGGGGTCGACAAAACCAAAGGCATCAGAAAGATGTTCTTGTTCAGAAAACTGTAGTCGGAAGAGGCGTTTTGCATCCCATCCAGCTTGGAAATTTGAGTCGCGCTGGAACCATCGCACAAAGAGGACATTCATTCGCTTTGGGCGTGAGAATGGGGAGTTGTGATTCTTGCGATGCTCCACCATAATGTGGAAGACCTGGACGACCCGAGCATACCAGTATGGATGTGTCCGCTCGTCTTCCTCGGACAAAACCATGATGTCCGCACGCGTGAGTGGATTGATGGTGTCTTGCTCACGCCGAAGGTCGTACGTGGTGTAGTTTACTCGCAATAAACTATGCTAGTAGATTTTGTTGTCGCGAAAAATGATGCAATCACAGTTGGCATTAGTGAATTCGTACTCGTCGCCGTTGTACACGAGGCCGCGCAACTGGGCCAGTAAATGGTCTTTCAGGCGGGGAATGTAATTCTGTCCGAAATCATAGTTACTGCATCAGTAAATTAACAAAGTGCTTTTTGAGCATCAGCAATATGTCACCGCGACTGTGGGAACTGCACAGACTGCCGACGAACTGTCCGCACTGCCGGGACTGTGAGACAGTGCGGCACAGTCCATACAGTCCGTACGGACCATACAGACTACCAAAGTTCCTCTAAGTACGGGCAATCCTGACAGACACACAGTGTTCATCCAAGTTAGCAAATAGTATAGGAATGATGATCTATGTACTTGTTGACATAGTATGCATGAAATGCGTCAAGAGATTGAGAGAAATGGAATGTAACTGGTAAAAAAGTAGTGCCAAACACTCTGATCAAATGAACTCCTCGTAAAATTGACTTGATGGAAATGACAGCTCGAACGCGGTGTCTAGCTGCATTCACCTCTGGCACAACAACCCACATCCCTGTCAAGGGGTCTGGCTCATTTTCAAATGGTAGAAACCATTCAATGAGTGCACAAGAGTGCATATGCCCCTGAAACCTGAAAGAGAAAAAAAGTAAGATACATGCAACCAGCAGACCGGCAAGCGGTTCATCATCAGAGCCACCGTTGTCCACAAAAATGCAATCATATTGTGTGGGTCCACCCTGCCACTGTGGAGTGCAGCGTATGATGTTGCGGTGCATTCCACCATGTCCGGAATGGTCGCTTGGTGCATAGTAGGTGGCTGATGCTGAGTTAAACACTTTGATCTCGCCTTCAAACCTTGGACAATGGTAGAGACTGACACGGTTTCCAGATATCTCCATATCCGGGTTGAGTTGGTCATATAGATAGCGCTGGATGCATTCCATAAGCTCTGGATATCCGTAATGTACCGCCACGAGTCTGCTTTCATGGGGTATATTCCGTACTGCAAAAAAAAAAGGTTAGTTACCTAGAGCTAGTAGCATGGATGTAGCACTCACCTGGTTTTCTTGCCAATCGGACATCGTAATCCGATTTGTCCCCCTCAACGGCTTGAGATTCATCATCAGACTTGTCTCCTTCCTCACCATCTGCTATGGTAATATTATTCCCAGGGCCCGTTGAACCCACAGGCCCATCCAACATACCCTTCTGTGAGTATACTAAATGTGCGGCAGCTAATTTGTTGAGGCGTTGGTTTGTAAGTAACATTTGACCGAGTGCTTCATATCGATTTGAGCGGCGCCATGGCTCCTTTACAGCTTTGATATGCCAAGATTCGGTGATTGAGGAGCATAGTCCATTTGGCACTCTGAACATTTCGATCAACATGCGGTAATGAACCATGGAGTGTTGACGAGGAAGCAAGAAATGTTCACGGACACCAACCGACTTGAAAATCTCCTGCTCAAGATGGAAGCGGTGTACAGTGTCATCGATAGCGGCTAGGTCCTTTTCAGAGATGACAGACTTCCGTATGATGTAACAGAAGTCAAGGAAGGCTGCAATAGCATGGACCATAGCATCTGGGACCAAGCCGGCGATAGCAGGCAAATATATCTAGGGTGATAGATAAGAACATAGAGGGATTGTTGTACATTGGAGGTACATACCTTCATCAATGCCTTTGAGTCGTCTCCGGTCCACTGTTTAAATCCTCGCCCTTCAGGGAATCGACGTAGTCCAGGAAATGATGGTACAGCGGCAAGTCTATAGGAATGACTGCACAGTCAGTAAGCAATCCAAGTCCCAATAAGAGACAAACCGGCAGTCAATCTCGGCTATAATCTCCGAGGCTCGCTGCTTGGAGTGGTTTTGCTCTAAGTATTCATTGATCCAGGTGATGAGATGGTCCTTAAAAGTCCCTTTGATTAATTGATGAAGGAGATCTGGCGCAATCAATTCATATATATCGGTGTGAGGAAAATGGGCCGTGAATGGCTGGAAAAAACAAGCCTTTAGCATCGAATGTATCAAACATGTCAATAAAACTCACCACGACATCAGCTATGATACCATAGTCATCCCACAAGGTTTGCAGGTCCATTGAAACATGGAGCTGTTCACTGTGGGCATGTGCTCGTGGTCTGCCACCGCTGTCAAGTTCACTATTTTGTGTGTTGCAACTAGACATGGTCAGCTGCGTTCACCGAACGAGTCGTGGGAATGGCCTACCGTGCACACCAACCCTGTATGATACATGTGAGCAAGGCCTGCTTGGGGTAATCAGCAATGTAAGGGCCAAGCCCATATATGATGCAGTGGAAATGGCCATCTGCACATTGCGTTATTCGTGGTTTGATCATAGCATCCCTGACCGGTTGAAGGATAGCAGCGAGTGATGAGTGAAATAACTGCTGGCGGAAGTGGCGAAACTGAATGTTGTTTTTGTGAGCGGGGTCGGCTATGTGAGAGTGGTGAGGACCAGCTTACAAGAGAGTTGAAATGTAGGGACTTACTCTTGGGGATAGACAGAAAGGCCAATATAGACAATGTGCCTCCATGCGAGCGATGGACATTGTTGTGAACATTTCCAAGGGATATATATAACGGATAGTACTCTGTGTTCCCTGTGCCAACACTGACCGTCGTTTTGTCGCTTCTGAGTACAATGGGTGCAAACGTGGCCCCATGTGTATTGAGATCCTGAGCAATGAGTTCCTGAATAGCATGTGTCATAATGAGAGGAAGAGAACCGGAATATCCAGGCTCATGGACTGATCCCATGCCTATTGACCTGACATAAGGTCACAGACTTCACGTTTGCCATTTTCATTTGTTACAACCTGTATGATAGTACTCTTCACATACTGTTCATCATAACTTGATCAAACACACCTTTGCCGCATAGTCAATCGTGTTCGCAAATTCAGGATTCTGGAATTGTTGTTCAAGTAGACTAAGGGGATCACGGTACCATACATCATAGTCCACAAGCATCCAAGACGGTGGGTCCTCAGGTAACGGTCCTGAGTACTTGACCGAAAAAGACTGCCAAGGGCAGTCTCCATATAGTATAGCATCAAGGGACCTGTATACTTCATCATGGGACTGGAATGGTGGATCTTGATCATGGTACAATGCAGCCAGAATATCCATTAAGGTATCAGTCTTGCCAGCCGACATCTGTACATCCTTATATAAAAATTCGGCGAGCTCAAATTGAGCTCAACTGGTAAATGGCGTCCAGTCATCTTGAGCACACAGTTCGAAGGGCGGTGGCGGCGCAGATGGCGGGAGATCCTGACCGTCAGTATCACAAGGTAATCCTGTGCAATGTCAATGTGAGCAAGTGACATCACTGAACGAGGAAACTTACCATCTAGAACAGGATGAAAGCGGATGCGTGGATTGCATTTATCGGTCACAAGTTCTGGAGCAGATATTTCGGAGTCATAGCCACCCATGTCACTGAGTACAGAGCCATTGTGTTCAGGAGTTGGCACTCGATGAATACCATGTTGGCGGTGTAGGCGAGCATGCCGTTTCAGACCACCTTTAGTCTGGCATGCTTTGTTGCAAAGTGGGAAAGCACATATGAAGTGTTTTGGCTGGTAAGGGTGCACAGGAAAGCGTCTAGCTGGAGACATGGCACAAAATGAGTGGTGAACTGCGGAGGATCAAGTATACAAGGCGGAGACAAACCTTACACACACTCAGGGCAACTTGAAATTTTCAAGGTGACATGGATATGCCTCTTGCGAAGCCGATTGGTGCCGAATATAAATTTGACCATCATACCGCGTTGCTCAACTTGTTAGTACAAAGACTTAGTGAATTAATACGGCAGAGGTAGAAAATGTGCGTGGTCAATGACCAATCACGTCCATAGTTATCTCTACCAGGCACCTCTGCATTCTATGGAAAAAAAAAGGCTGTGATCAGTAGGGACAGGTTAAAAGACTGACCGGTTGATGAAAGGACCCCACTTGCGATGGCGAACCACATGAATACCTGCACAGCAAACAAGAATCAACACCCTGGAGCACCTGACCTCCCCACCCCACGGTGCAGTAGTCAGATCATCCAAGAAGAGCGTGCTACATGAAATACAGTGCATGCAGCTGCTAGAGTCCAGCAGCAGGTATATATTCGTCGTGTAGCCGATATCAAAGATCAGCTACAGGAACAGTTGAATACTCAACGATCCAACTTCCAAAATCCCGCCGCCGCAGTGGCTAAGTTAGCAAGGCCATGGTCGAGGCCGAAGACGAAGCCCGATGATGTTATCTCAAGTGCGCATACCTTGCAGCAAGTCCCAGGTGACGACAAGAGTGGCGGAGTGAGTATAGAGGCTGAGATTGAAATCGGTAAGTACTCAGATACATGCAGCAGACATGAGGTCACTTACCTTGCTTGGAAGGCTTTGAGACTGAGCTTGAGGACCACCACGAGCCCACTGTCGCCGCTGTCAAGGAGGATGAGGATGAGGTGACCGTGGTAACAAAGAAGCCAGCCAAAGTCACACGCCACCTCATTCAGGCTGCCTGCGCTACCAAGGACAAACTGGACGATAAGGCAATCACCAATGGCTCTATTACCCCACCTACGGGCCTGCACAAACTCAAACGTGAAGGAGCGTGAGTATAGTTTTAACCACCCTTGAAGTTTGAACTAACATGCTTCTCTTCTAGAATCATTTTCAACCTGAGTGTAGAGAAGAAGATGAAATACGACCACCTATCCGGCCTTACTGATACCTACCAGCATGCCCACAAGAAAGGCAAGGCCGCGGATGTCCGGCGTGCATATCATGTAGGGTCTCTGACCAGTGAGCACCCCACTCATGGTGACAAACAGGTCAATGCTGGCGTAACAGATCAATTCAGTGGTCTTCCTGACAAACAGGAAAAGAAATGGAAACTAGTGCAGAGCGCTATGGTAGGAAAGGTTAATTAATCCATGTATACGCTAATGAGTTTCTAAAGGGTCCCCAGGCCACTGTCACCATGATCATTGCGAATGCTCCTCAAGAGCGCTTGCAGCACAGTGCCACGATCACAAATGTGGTGAATATGAAGAATCGCCCAAGCCATCAAGATTTACCGAAGGGATCCGCCCTTCAATTCACAAAGGTTTTCATCCCTTTGCTTCGTCTCTACTGTGGGACTCTCGAGAACCCATGGATGGTACCTGAGAGCTTCCTAGACAAACTACAGGAATTATGGGACACGGTTATGTTAGATTGGTCTCACTGGTTTGACGAGGATGATAAAGTCTATCATTTGGTAGGTATTTTCTCCTGTGCCAGATTGTGTGACTAATGACATCTGTGGTCAGATTATTGTGACGTAGTGCATGCAGAAGACTTATGACTGGCGTGCTCACATTAATGAGAGTGGGAGGTGATTGGTGTGTGGTTATAGCACCACAGTCCACTTCTCACTTAGGGCGCAGCAACGAAGGGATATTTCACAGTGTGAGACTCACTGTGATAGCAGAGTTTTGTCTTGGTAGGGTATCAGTACCTTGTTACGGTACTGTGGTTGTGATAAGATAGGGTTTCGTGTGGGGTGATGACCTTAGTGAGGTCAGGAAGGAAATGAAACCCGGAATGAATTCTGTTACAGCATTGAGTACGTTACATGCTGTTTATATACTATAGATAAAGTGGAGATAGAACTCTAAACATGAGTCTGGTTGACTCATATTGACTCATGATGACTCGTATCCAGCCATGTGATCATGTTGGGAGTCACTCTGACTCGGTATGACTCGGAATGACTCGGTTCCAAGTCAGTATGAGTCAGTAGGAGTCATTGTTGTAGAATGTTTCATGTGTCATCATGCACTGCCTCATGACTCATGCTGAGTCATGGTGAGTCATGGTGACTCAGTTCCTGACAACTGGTGAAACTTTTTTCCCGGTTTCTGGAGACTTAGTGCAATTCCTAATGATTAGTGCGCTTCATTAGTACAATTGGCCCCTAAATCGATGTTTTCCGATGCTTCCGAGTGTTCCGAGCTTCCCGAGTTTCCGGTTCCGAGTTCTGAGCTTCCCAACCACTTCTGATCACTTCCGAGTGACTTTTTACTTGGTAACATCGGAACTTCAGGAACTCATTTCAGAACTTCGGGAATGTGTCCAGAACCTCCAGAACTCATTGGAACTTATGTTATCAATCCTTATGTAGGATTTCAACATTATGCCCTTTCTTTCTGCATCGAAGGCATAGTCCTTTGCGGAAGCATCAAGCTTGTTCCACAGGGGTGAGCTTAGAGACGTGAATTGCATCGACATCCATGGCATTGGGGTCACGAGTGGGGGTGTGGGTGGTGAACGACGAGGGGGTTCGATGTCCCTTTTGAAGGGCGGAGATACGAGCTTTCTGAGCATGAAAGGTTTTGGCCTTCTCAATCCAGTCATGGATCATGGTGGGGACGGTGGTCATAGAGATGATCATGATAGCGAGTTGTTGATCTAGTCCAAGGGAGAACTGATCGATGAGCGTGGTTTCGTCGGTAATACCTGCTTTGACAGTGAGGTTCTGAAAGTCTGTGATATATTTCTGGAAGCTGTCATCCTGCTCGCCATCCTTCCCTTTGAAGGACTTCTGGATGAGTTTGGAAAGGTCGAGGTGGGCAGTGGCTTTGGTGTCAAAGGGGTAGAACATGGACTTGAAGTTCTTGACAAACTTCTCGAAGGTTTTGTCGGCGTTAGCAATAGCAGTGTTGGCCATACGATCATACCACATTTCGGAGAAGGAGACTCCTCGTCCTTTGCTCATTTTATTGAGCGTGGTCATGATTTTGTTCTGGTTCGTAGCTTAAAGTGTGGCATTGATCGCGAAGTAAGCCTTCATGGCTTTGATCCAGCGGGTGGCATCAGATGGTTCACCTGAGAAATCAGCGGGGAGGGCAGCTTTGAGTTCCGACATGATGACGGGGGCTGGGGCTGGTGATGGTGTGAGGACTGGGGCTAGGGGTGGTGCTAGAGCAAGGGCTGGGGCTGAGGGTGGTGCTGGGGTGAGGGCTGGGGCTGAGGGTGGTGCTGGGGCGAGGGTTGGGGCTGAGGGTGGTGCTAGGGCAAGATGACGATGAGGGGAACTAGGTGGTTCTTCAGCGTAGTGTTGCTGGGAAGAAAAGATTCTGCGACAATGGTGCTGGGGGATCGAGGCTGGGGGAACAGCGATGAAACAATGGGACTGTGAGGCTGGGGTTTCCTCGTCAGAGGACTCTGGGACTTGGATGCGACGAGATGTTGTGACTGGGTAGGTCCTGCTCTGTGATAGGAGGGATGGTGGTTATTCTCGTTCTTTTGTTACGCGGATGCATACCTTGAGTGTGCTAGGACTGACCTAAAGGCAGGACGCTCACGAAGAGGTACAACTCAGCCTAAAGGGAGACTATACGTTCCTTGGTAGGAACGGACTAAGATCACGATCAGAGGATCCAACTGAGGACTCAAGAGTACGCTTGATTGCATAGAACGAGAATGAGAATACAAGGTGTAATACTACGGTTTAAATAAGAGAAGAGAATGTGCACAGACCAAGAGGCCGCATAAGCGAAGAACACCGTAGTAAGAGATGGAACAAACGATGCGTAATCAGAAAAGAACGTAGAACGCGATAGAAGCAGGATGAGTAATCAGTATGACTACGAAGAGAGGAGCAGAGGGAGATAATCAAGGTAACACACGTGTACTCTGGGATCATTCACGATCAAGAGAAAACACTCATAAGAGAAGTAAGTCAAAGAGGAAGACGCGAAGCGACGAGGACAACATAGGAGAAAAAGGAGGACATGAGAGTAAAGGGATAAAATTGTAACACACCAAGTGCAACAACTTCATCAAGCTCTACTACGTTAGCTGCGACTCCGGGGACCATACGGCTATAACAGAAGATGCCCAGAGTTCACCCACCACTGTCAAGTGCTCGATGAAAAGCATTTTGAGAACCAGATGCCATACTTCCCAACTAATGAAGAATGGACGCAAGTCCTTCTCCCTTCCAAACCTAAGCCGTCTCATCCTGCCCAGCCCTCCCGTTCCATCTCTCCACACACCGAGTTTCTCTAATGCCATTAGCAGCAGCAGCGGCCCACCTATTACCAAACCACCCTCAACCTTGCTCAGGTCACAACTGACAAGCCCTCTATCCAAAGAGCTAGAAAAGATCAATGCAAACGCCATCCGCTTTCCCCCAAACCCCAACACTCTGTCCCAAACACTCCCTTCCTTCACATTGATGACGATGAGCCTCCCTTAGAACCCAGAGGCAGCTCCTGCCAACAACCTGCTGACATTCCGCATTCCAACAACTCTTCGTTCCCCGGTCCTAATCCCTTCCATCGCGCCCATCCCTCAACCCCAGAAGGATCATTCCACTCCTTCGCCTTGCTCATACAACCCACACTCTCTCCATCCGCATCCCTAAATGAATTCTAGGCCCATGACTCCCCCTAACACCACTCTTCGCATTTGGCAACAAAACCTCAATACATCTCTTACAGCCCAACACGTCATCCTCAATGGTCCAGATGTCAAGAAGTGGAATATATTCGCACTTCAAGAACCACACATCAACAAGACAGGAAATATGTTTTGTCCCCACTCTTTCTACACTATTTTCCCCACCACGAGATACACTGATGAAGCCTCCCAATACAGATTGATCACACTAATATCCAAAGACATCAACACAAATCACTGGAAACAAATCCCATTCCCCTCTCGCGATGTAGTCGTCATCCAAATATCAGGTATCTTCAGTAACTGCACCATTATCAACATCTATAACAACACCCGCTCCGACAAGACCAAAAAACTACTCAAGACCTTTTTGGACTCCCACACCCAAACGCTCCATCAAAGTGAACATGACCATGTCATCTGGCTAGGGGATTTCAACAGACACCATCCATTATGGGAGGACAAGTGAAATAACCATCTCCTCACTACATACCACCTCAACAAAGCTAACCCACTCTTATCTCTTCTAGCTGACCATTTGATGTTCATGCTACTACCAAAAGACCTACCAATGTTAGAAGCCTCAAGCACCAAGAACTGGACTCATGTAGACAACGTCTTCTGCACCGAATATATGTTACGATTTTGTCCTCATTCTCGCATATCTTTCTATTCCTTCTACGTTGTCCTCGTCGCTTCGTATCTTCGTCCTCCGTTCTCTTCTCTTACGAGGTATTCCTCTTGATCGTCAATGATCCCTGTTATGATTTTGTCCCCATTCTCGCATATCTTTCTATTCCTTCTACGTCGTCCTCGTCGCTTTGTATCTTCGTCCTCCGTTCTCTTCTCTTACGAGGTATTCCTCTTGATCGTCAACGATCCCAGAGTACACATCTGTTACCTCGACTACTTCGCCCCACTTCTCTCCTCGTAATCTTGCTTACTTCGTTTCCATCACGTTCTACGACCTTCTTCGATTACGCGTCATTTGTTCTTTGACCTACTACGGTGTTCTTCGCTTACGCGGCCTCTTGGTCCGTGCGCATTCCTCCTTCATATTTAAACCGTAGTACATCACCTTGTATTCTCATTCTCGATCTGCGCAATCTAGCGTACTCTTGAGTCCTCCATCAGATCTCCTCCGCTTGAGTCCTTAGTCCGTTCCAAACCCAGGAACGTATAGCTTCCCTATCGGCTGAGTTGTACCTCTTCGTGAGCGTCCTGCCTTTAGGTCAGTCCTAGCATACTCGAGGTACGCATTTGCGTAACAATATACATCAGAACTATTCACCCAATGTGGAACCTTCCCAAGCCAATGAGGACCCACCACAGATCATGTGCCTATACTCTCCATCATTGAACTGGATTTGCTGGAGGCGACTCAAGAACCTACCCATAACTTCCATAACATAGACTGGAAAGAATTTAATAAACATCTGGCAACTGAATTATCCCGCATTCCTGCTACTTCTCCTATTATCACTAACGAATATTTCCAGCTCGCCACAGGATGCCTTATGTCAGCCATCAATAACACCATTGAAGCCCAAGTCCCATTCACCAAACCCTCCCCACACTCAAAGCTCTAGTGGACCAGAGAACTCACCAACCTAAGAAGAGACCTAAAGTGTTCACAGCAAGCCTCCTACTCGCAATGTCTCAACCCTCTACACCCACCCCACGAAGAAGTGTGCACCAAATGCAATGACTATCTCACCAAAATCAAATCCATGAAGAAACAACACTAGATCAATTGGCTAGAGGACATCTCAGATAACGAAATCTGGATAGCTAACAAATATATATCTACAATGGCTGGAGCGATGGTGAACACCAGAATCCCATCCCTCAAAACTCCAAATGCAGGCCCTACTGAATGACTAGCATCAACTAATCTAGAGAAAAGTAACCTTTTTGCCAACTCATTTTTCCCTCCACCGCCCGTTGACCTGCTAACACCTGACAATATCCCATACCCAGTAGCCATCTCTTTGAAAATCCCAGTCATGGAAGAATCACTTTTAAAAGTGATAGCCAAGCTTAGTCCATACAAGGCGCCCAGACCAGACAGTATCAGTAATATTGTCTTTAAGCAATGTACAGAACTACTAACCCCCTACCTTTTACACGTCTTCTGAGCTGTTTTCCATCTTCGGGTTTTTTACAAACCTTGGAGAGAGTTCACCACAGTCGTTCTCCACAAACCAAGAAGGTCAAACTACTCCATACCTAAGTTGTATTGTCCCATCACATTACTCAACACAATGTACAAACTCCTCTCATCCGTAATAGCTAACGATCTTTTACAGACATTAAAATTGAACTGCCTTCTACCAACCAACCATTTCGGAGGATGACCGGGTTGCTCCACCACCGACTCACTCCACCTTTTGGAATCTACAATCAAAAATGCATGGCACCAAAGAAAAGTCATCTCTGTTCCTAAACATTGAGGGTGCCTTTCCGAATGCAGTCATAAAGAGACTCATCCACAACATGCGCACAAGAAGAGTCCCAGACCACCTAGTCGACTTTGTTGAACTCACACTAATAGACTGAAGAACTAAGCTCAAGTTCAACAGCTATGTATCCGAAAACTGGAATCAATGGTAACGAAATTGCTGACAAAGAAGCATGTCACACAGCAAACGCCCCAGAGCACTCAAGTGACAAGAACTCGCTCCCCTCTTATATCCATCATGACCCCCTCCCCAAAAGCATCTCTGCTCTGAAACAACACCAATAACATGTCTTGAAGCAAAGATGGACAAGAAGCTGGAAGAAATCACTGAGATATATCCTAGCCAAAAAATTTGGGACGACGGAACCGTCAAACACTTTCACAAAACTGGCATCTATTTATACTAAAAGACACATATCTCTACTGATTTGGCTACGAACAGGTCACATTGTGCTAAACTATCACCTCCATCACCTTCGCAAATCAAACACCCCATTCTGCTCTCACTGCATCCCAGCAAACATCGCCAAAACAGTTTTCCACTTCCTCTTTGAATGCCTACAATATGCTCATGAGTGCCAAGTCCTCCACAACCAACTTGGCTGCAAGGCGAACGATATATCTTTCCTCCTCACGAATGACAAAGCTTTCAACACAACAATACACTTCGTCAATGCCACAGGCCACCTGAAAAACACGTTCAGTAACGTACCAGCCACTTATGGAAGAACCAATTGATAATACACATCACAGCAATAGCCATAGAGCCATAGAGCAACAACAATGATATGTTGTCCATGCCTGACTTCAGATGGTAGAAAACAGCCTGCACGCTATCATCACACTTTTATGTCTACGAGGGATCGGCCGGACTGGAGGGGAATCAGACAGAGTATGGGAGAGGAAAAGAGTAGAGATTAGAGCATTTTTGGAACAACTCTCCTATGAGGGTATGTGTCAAGAACACACCCAACAACTGAGGCACCACTACCCTCTCTCTTACCCTTTCACACCACACCCCTTTTCCTGATCATACAACAGACCTCTTAGGAGGCCTTAGTACATGCACACCCACAAATGATGCACAACTTACCACACTCATTCTGTATAACTCAGCTACCACAACACAGGAGATTGGCGCATCTAAAACGGCCAGCGGGAATGGCAGACTAATGAGGTACAACCTCACATTAGGGCATTTGTGCAATCGGGAAAGCGGAGGGGCAGGGGGCCCCATATCAGCTCGTTAGATTGTCCTACATAGAGTATTACTCTGACAAGGGACACAAATGGATTCAAAAAAAAAAAAAAAAAAGAAAAGCTCTCGGACATGGGCGCCGAGCTGGAACATATCAGGACGGTCGTCGAATACGCCTTGTCAACTCAAGCCACCTTTGTGAAACCTTCTACGGGAGTGGTGAAGAAAGGTACTTGGAGCTGATGAACGAGACAGACTGGGTCCATTTTTACTTGCCGCGGAGTGCAAGACGGTCAAAGTCCAACGAATGGCGGGCTGACGAACGCCGATGGAGAATATCTGATATCGTCGCGCTGTCACGCCGGTGTGGTGGGGTTCTTTTGCATTTCTGTCTGCGTGCCAGACTGCGGAAGGGGGATGCGGAGCTCTCCGACGAAGCGATCCCACACTGTGGCGGGGACGCTGTTCGCAGGGTACAGAGGAGTGATTGGCACGATGGGGTCGATCAGCGACAGCCTTGCGTCCGCTGTCACCAAGGGCATTTATGAGCAGCTATTCCAAGACGGATCGATTCCTGACCGTCGAGGTGCTGCACGGACATGTCGCTGTCGGTCGGCTTCGGGAGCGCAGGCCAGAGGTGGCATTTAGAAAACTGGCTTCCGTTTATCCACATGGGCGTTTGAGTCTTTCGTTATCATCGTCACGTCTGACGTATCGACTTTTTCGTCGTCGTATCTCTTGTGAGTGCGATGTAACTAGTGCTCGATCGTTTTATGTTTGTCACCCAAAACATGTCAGACAATTCTGATCACAGTAAGTAAGCAGAAAAAGCTAACGAGACGAGTGCACGGGGCGAGTTTGCACCCAAGGCGGTCACACAAGGCGGGTGCATAAGGTGAGTGCGCGTGCAACGATGAAGTACTCTGGTGGCAGTGTCACCCGGGACACTATAAAACGAACCACTGACTACTGGGATCCAATGACAAAGGCCTGTCAACCTTCCTTGGGCATTAGTACAAGGTCCCCTTGATGGGTCAGTTCAGTCGGAGTATGAGAATCCCACAAGTCGCCAGCATATTGGCACGATTGAAACGAGGGTTGTCTCCATCTTTGTATGCGCATGATTTTTGCATTCGTATTCCGCTCAATGGTCACTTATTCTTTCCGATATGTCCTGAGTGACATAGTATTCTCTCGGAGAGGCCCATGATCGAGCACTTGCTAAAATTGCACTCAGTGAAAAGACAGCACGACGAAAAGTCAATATGTAGGTTGCAACAATGACAGCAGAAGGTTCAAAGACCTATGTGGATAAACGGAAGCCAATCTCTGAACGCCACCTCAGGCTCACGCTCCCGAAGCCGCCCAACAGCGAAATGTAATGCTCGCGCAGCCTCTCGGTAATCGTGCGTCGTCGTCGATCCGTCCTGGAACAGAGGCTCATAGACGTCCTTGGCGACAGCAGATGCGAGGCTGTCGCTGATCGACCACATCGTACCAACCACCCCCCGTAGCCTGCGAACAACATACCCGCCGCAATGTGGATGGCTTCATCCGAGAGGAGATCATCCCCCTTTGCCATCTAGCACGCAGAGAGGAATGCAAGCCCGCGCCGGCGCGGGCGTGAGAGCGCAATGATGTTAGATATTCTCAAACGGCGTTCGTCTGCAAGGCAAAGGCCAGTGTTCGTCGGATTGGTACCGTCTTGCACTCCGTGGCAGGCAAAATGGACCCAGTCGGTCTCGTTCATCAGCTCGAGTACTTTCTCGACCGTTCCCACAGAAGGTTCCACGAGGATGGCTTGACTTGACGATGCGTTTTCGACAATTCTTTTGATATGTTCCAGCTCGTCGTGCACGCCCGCGAGCCTCAATTGGCCATCAGAAGGCGGCTGACGGACGGCAAGAAGACGGAGACCGTCGCGATATGTAGATTCGGGTGAGGATGAGGATGCGAGAATCCTGAGCGTAGGAACGTATGATGAAATGACGAAGTCGAATACTTTGTTCCCCGGCTCCGAAGATCGAGGGTCATACAAGCCAGCTGCATGGATGGGAAGAAATGTCATTGGTCCAGCCGGGCACCAAAAAATCCGTGATAGATCTCCAGGAGTCTGCTCGAAGTTGTAAATGAGCAAGCGGACCGTAAGCCAGGGTTGTCACATACCGAGATGGCCAAGCTATCCAGGACCGGTTTGACGACACATTTCCACAGGTGTGCCAAGACGATTCCCCACATACTGCGGCTTCCATGTTCTACAGGATGCCCATACCTGTCATCAGGAGATATATCACGAGTATGGCGAACACCATTCTTCAGGATATCCTGAAACTCGTTTGATTGCTCAGGCTTGAAGCTGGGCAGTGGAACATGAATTGCATGATCAACATCGGCGAGAACAATCAATGCATCGTAGCGAGTTTGTACAGCGTTGAGAATGACGACCGGACCAGAGTGGGCTGAAGCACGGAGCTCAGCAAACTACTTGTGTAGGAGAAATCCTTCAAATCCAGGCAATGTCCGGATCTCTTGTAGTAGTTTGTCTCGCTCTATGGCCAGCATGCGGTTGTAGATGGTCGACGGTGTACGCGACCGGGTGATGCGAGTTCGAAGGGGACGAGGCAGAGAGCCGCGTTGGGGTGATGGATGAGTGATGAGATAGGCGATAAGCGCGGGAAAGTCAGACACGAGCGGACACGGTGTCGCTCATCGTCGATACGGGAAGCGGAGACGTGCGATCGAGAATGAAACGAGAGCGAGATAGAGACGGATGCGAGAGTAGATCGATTTTCGGGGGGAGGTATTCTCTATGCTTTTACATGGGCGCGCCGGACATCTAAGTACGTTCTGCGACAAAGGAACTCGTGGTACGACTTAAAGAGGAGACAGGTGGACGAGCACAAAGCGTCTATAGTAACAAAAGAGAGAAAGGGAACAACAAAGCGTACATGGTACATGAGAGGGAGATGAAACGAAAGAAAGAGGAAAGAACAGGGGACGAACGGACGATGAATCGATGACGATGGGCTTTGTGGTCAACGCGCTTTGACGACGCGGCTGTGCGCAGACGCATAGCCATACGATCCCCGCAAATCAAATGTCTACAATAATAGGGGAAAAAATTAAATATAACAACACGTTACAGACGGACCAACCGAGCTGCTTACCAAAGAATGTTGTAGTAATACTCACGTGCGACCCGTCTAGCCAACACCTGAGCATTTGTAACCCCCGCTGGAATGAACCCAAGAAACCGAGACTGTCGTGTTAGGAACTGAGGCTGTCCGGGGGGGGAGGCTCCGTCGAAGGTG
>JBBPLU010000498.1:0-16722 GCA_038089935.1 Boletellus emodensis | reverse complement strand
ACGAAAGCTGACCAACAAAGATGCGGGCGTCCAGTTTGATCGTTCGCTTTTTTTTTTTGGCCATTTGATGCTGAAAGTATGTCGTGTCCTGTGTGTACTTGTATGACGTGAATGTTGATTGTTTCTTCTTGCCGACGGTCGAATGAACAACATGCTTGCTGGCATGCTTATCTGGATGGCTCACGAGATCTTTGATTGCTCTGTTTATCACTATTTTGTTTCTCCCATTGATCCTTCGAATTTTGCATTGACACTGGCACTTTCGAACAACGGCAAGGCAAGCCTATTTTTGGACTGCCATCAGGTAGAACTGCAATCTGCAAGAACATGCATCGTTGCCGAAAAGGGTCGAATGGTCGTGCGGCCGTGCTTCTTATTTCTGCATAGTACAGGGTCGAGTCCCATACGTCGCCACGGGTGAAAATGAACACATTCATCAACCTGCGACCGTGTCAAGAGACTGCTGTATGCAGGGCGACCCGAGGATGTAGCGAAAGGATGGGACTAGCTGCTGGCAGCCACCGCAACCCAATGTTGGCCTGCAGTCACCATGTCTCCCTTCCCCCCCCCCACCGTCAGAACACAGGGAAAGCAAACCACCCCTGACGAAATTGGCTATTTCTGCTCCTGGATGCAGAAGCTGTCGCCCTCGTTCCTGTTTCGGGGTCCTGCTTTCGGCATATGCAGCCGGTATGCCCGATCATATGATGTTATTGCACTACTTATGAGACGGAGTGGCGCCAATCTGTTGCAAACATCTCACTAGTGTTCTGCCAGGATTTCGACCTCAGCCCAGGCAGGGAGAAAAAGCTTCTCGAGGACGACGAGGTTCAATTGCTCTATCTAGATTAGATCAGACTCCACGACTTGGAGGGCGTCACTGATGCCTTCCCGATTTGTGAATACGCTCCAGGCCAGTGGGCATCTGAGAGGAAAGATACACCCAGCGATACGACTCACAAGCTGGGCAGGCGCAAGCACGACGTAATGACGAGCAACCAATTGTCATTCAATGTATCGTACAGCACTCGTGTGTTCATTCAACCGGCTCGAGGAATGTCTGCTCCAGACCCTTCAAGTATCCCTTCCCCTGTCCACTGTTATTGATGGTTGTCTGAATGTTCGCCAAGTCCCTCGACGCAAACTCACAAACCGAGTCTTCTATCCCGTTCCAAACATAATAACGGTAAGTGTTTTGAGGATTATTGTCGGTAGGTCTGGCACGGAAGATGAACATGACATCGCCGTACTGGGTCTCACGAGCCCAGACGGGCGTCGCATCCGCGATGTGGTAATACTTGTCTAGTGAAAACTTGAGATCGTCCTTTTCACCGAGCCAATAGTAATTTATGCACAGGCTCGACTGGTCGTTAGTCCAGCCCGTAGGAGCCGTGGAAGCAACAGCAGCGACTTCAATCGGAAGGGACATGCTGGACAATCTGTTGAGCGCGGGTGTCATGATCGCCCTCGCGAAGTAGTCACTGGAAGCATGGACGCACCGTATGCAGCCGAAAAGATGAGCTGGGTGATGTGGGAGTGACCACCCGCCCTTTATGCGCCATCAAGAGGGCCTACGGTCGGTCTCGCATTCCCACGCTGAGTTGTCGATCTCACGCCAGCGCAAACGGACTCGGCCTACCGAGGTCACCTGGCAGTGCGATGTCTTTCTATACTTTCATCTCCGTTGACTTCGGTTCGGTAAATGGGGAGAGCACGGCCCCTTCCCCCCAACGGCAATCCGATTCTTGGGTCAACCCTTGCAGTGTGGCAGACCTCATATCCTCCCGAATATCAGGGGGTAGGAATCTCATTGTACATATATTGGTCAGTTGTGCCGACCCCAAATCTTGATCACGAAGAGATATTCCGCAGTGCGATACTCGGGAGCCCCGTCGGACCCAGTCGTTTATTCAAATTGGTGGCCAAACGTGCGCTTGTCGGGATACGCCACCGTGTTAGGTTGGGGTTGAACCCTAGTTTACAATGGCTGAGTCTCTTCTCTTCCAGTCTCGTTCCCATGCACTCCACCACGATCTGCTGCCGTGCACCCTCCATCGATCACGGCAAGGACGGTACCTTCTTCCTTCATCTCCGTTGGTAATGGGGACAGTCCCCGCCGCCACTGTCTGAAATTGGTCAAAGAAGACGCATCGTCGCTCACACCTTTCAGTGGCTTTCACACGTCTGGATCGCGCAGGCACCCTGAATCTATTCAATTCCTCCGCCGGAACTCTTTTTCTCGAATTTGGGGGGACGTTTAATCCCCACGCCAAGTCCGCAAGTATGCCCTACATAAAGTCTCCCCTCCATCGAGACTCCCAAGGCTCCTGCGCCCACAGTTCTTTCAGTCGAGTCCTGGCGTCTTCGATATGGCGAACAACTTTACCCCTCTCCTTGCCTTCAACAATAAGGTCGACCTCACTGTGGCTTATCGTTGGACAGAGGACCAAGTACCTCGTCTCCAATTTACCTGACGAGCGGGCCGGAGTACTGATTTCCGTGCAGATATTTACTGAATTTCTTGACAAAGTCGTGGCGGATCCAGGCGGGTATGGGGTTCCGCAAGAAAATCGACCCAGCTTGACGCAGTTGCGCAACTACATATATGACCTGAGGTATCCACTATCACTTTCTTGTAAGTACTCGTATCTGATTCATGGAATTTATCTAGACGCACAGCGGTTCCAAATGGGCCACAATTACTCCGCAACGGCAACAACGTCTCACCGGTGCCCAATACGGGATATGGTTGGAATGTCAACACCATTCGCCAGCAATACTTCATCCTCTTCGACTTTCTTGGGATTTTCTTGTCTCTCCTGGGTCCCGCGCCGGATGGTATTGGTTCAGCTACAGACCCTGGCCAGCTGACGACGCGCTACTGCCTCCCGCTCGTGGCCGTCTATTCGCAATGGTGCGACAAATTGGGAATAAGGAACGCCAAACCGACCGTCGTTCAAATCACCTGGGCGTACAAAACGGGCGATAAACGGTGGTATACCTTCCTTGGTGCCAGCCGTGGCGGAGCGCCCCCTGGGAGGGCGTTTACAAATTTGAAAGAGAACGCAGGGGTGACGCGTTTCAACTATCTCCAGGCTATTCTGAATGGGTCAGGATGGACATGGGGTGATTCGCCTGTGATAGAGGCGAACCTGAATAATCCGAATCGGCGTCCTGGTTCAGGTCAGAATTTTGGGAATTGTGGTGAAACGTACCCGTTCCTTTATATTTTGGGGTGAGTCGTTCTGCCCAAGTGTCCGAGGTCCAACCGATAAAACATTGGTGCAGGGACGACAACCTCAAAAACAGCGGCTATGGCATTGCGATCAACATCGCCAGGGCCAGCCAGATATCACCCTACAACGGTCAGAGTTTCTGGGTGCCAGCGGCTGGGCAAACGGTCAAGAACCTCCCAGTTATGCCGCCTTGCCTTAACTGTAGGGAGTTGATCGGGAGATATGTCTTTCCGGAATGTAAGCGCCACAAAGGCAACCCAGAGACGGCGGAATGCCAGCGCAAGATTGACGCGCGTTTGCGGAATTTCCACCTCTGGGATGCCACGTAACTCCAAGATTAGCGCTGGTTGTGCATGGGCAAGGTAGACAAAAGGTGTGGGTGCCGACGAAGATGCGTCGCGGTGTTCCTAGATCTGGCTTTGTTTTCTTCTTCGGAGGTTGGATGTATGCTGTGCACTGTGTGACTACGAGTAGTACATGAATGTTGAACGTTGATTGCCTTCAGAGTCTGTCTCTCGTTATCTGTTCGGGGTTTTCTCGCACGAACAACATGCACTGGCAGCACCGCGAGGAATCTTAATGTGAACCTTATCAGCAAAACACTTTCATCACTGGCTAGAACTGTACAGCATTGCACAGTGTCACAGCTAGGTCCCCCCCGCAGCTCACTCACAGCCACTCACAGTCTCTCCCAGTCCATCTACAGGCCATTCATAGTTCATCCAGATTCCACACTGTGGGCGAAGACAGCGTACGACTACAGCTGCGAGCTGCGAGCTGACTCATGCACTCAACAAGTCGACAAGCTAATATCAGAATCAGTTTTTCATTGACTGGAGTCATCAAAGCGCCTACTCTGTCGCGTTCAAGGGAACTAATTACCGAGTCCACTGGATCTGGTTTCTCGTCAGTAGCAAGCGGTACGCACCGTTCGCTTTACAGCTGAGTGACGGCCCTCCACTGGACGCGGGCACTTTTGCGACCGCGGGTCTGCTTTCGGTATTGTCTCATTAGTATGTGTGTATGCGGGCAAGCTCACTCACCCGCACTCTGTTCAGCCAGTGGAGCAAAAGTTGAAAAGGGAGAGCCGCGCAGCACATCCATCTGATGTCGATGCGTCCTATCTCCCCATTGTCCCACCACGGCAATTCGCGAATCGAGCGCGAGGTGGTGGGACGCCACGAGAAGAGAGGAGGGGTGTTCTGTTCTTTGGGTCGCTCCCTCGACTGCACAGCGTTGCTCTAAACAGGAAGCGATGACCAGCGTCGCCGTGTTCAGAAGGGCATAGTCTGATCAAGGACTCGAGGACCGTCTTCGTAGGTCTTTTGTCGTTGCTACCGCTCCGCGTTTTATGGTCATAGGACGGGTGGTAATGAACGTTGACGACCACGTACGCAAGACGGATGTTCAAGTGACGGAGCGGCGTTGAAATGAAAGAGACAGTTCTGAAAGTCGACCTGCCCGTCGCTCTCAGAACGGCCCCCGAGGATTACACCGGTACACGCTCTGGAGTTCTATAGGCGTAAGTAAAGCCGTACTTTTGTTGGCCCCGACCGCCCTTGGTGGGAGTGCTGTCTTTACGTTGCATGTCAACTTGGCGTGGGAATGAGCAATAGCCGTCCTACAGATGGCCCGGGATTGCTCCCGTCAATGATACATCTCTGGCCCTAGTTCTCCGATAAGGAGTCACATTGATATTCTCCCTTACCCCCACCTTCATGCATCATTCCCACCTGTGTGGTTGCTGCCCTTGCCTACCCCTGTTTGGACGTTTGGTCAAGCCCTAGCAAGAGGCGGCCAGCCTGTCTGTGAGGTTTGTGGCATCTTTGGTAGTAAACCGTCGCCAGACGCTATACCGTTCCTTTTCCCACGCATGCACGATACTGCTACGAACACGGAGGGGGACCTGAGGGGGGCAGGTAACAGGATTAGCACCCCATGTTGGCCCAGTCATTTCAAACCGATTATTGTTTCCACGAACGCGATAGGAGCAAAGATCCATTGCGGAGCAGCCTACTGCGTATGATCGACGCATATTAAACTCATGGCGCGTATGATCTTGCGATACAAGGAGTGCCATCTCCGCCTTCCTCACGAATCCAAGAAACAGACGAAACCCAGGGTGCTCCAGAAATATGCTCCGAACTGTATTGGAGGGCCATCCGAGCACAAATGGAGACGGTACCACTCTCAAACAGGGTAAGCGCGTCGCGATAACGAGTATCAGAAGGTGATAGAACTGTCATCCAGTGTATCGTACAACACTCGTGCGTTCATGCCACCGGCTTAAGAACCGTCTGCTTTAAACTCCCCAAGTATCCTTTCCCCTTTCCATGGTCTTTGATGGCCGCCTGGATCTTCCCCAGATCCTCCAACGAAAACAGGATGACCGAATCTTCTATCCCATTCCAAACATAGTAACGGTATGTGCGTTTAGGATTTCCGTCGGTAGGTCTGCCCCTGAAGACGAACATGACATCGCCAAACCGGGATTCGCGAGTCCAGATAGGCGCAGCATCCGCGATGTGGTAGTACTTGTCTAGTGAGTACTTTAGATCGCCCTTTTCACCAAGCCAGTAGTAATCGATGCACAGGCTGGGCTTGTCGTCTGTCCAGCCCGTAGGGGGCTTGGAAGCAATGGCAGCCTCTTCAATCGTAAGAGAGGATGACATGGTGGACGATCTGTCAAACGTCGGTGTCAAGCCACTGAGCACGGCAGTCGATGGAGGTAACGCGGGACGCACTGTACTGAGCTGAGAAGTGAGCTGGGTAGTGCGACCCAGTGACCGCCACTTTATGGAGGACGGCTAGCCATGATCAGCCCCTCACTCCCACGCCAGGTTGCGCAGCGGTCTACCTACATGGGCACAAACTAGGACAAATTTATTTGGTTCATCAGGTCACTTGCACCACATCATGATGCTGCGCTCGGTTCTTTCCTTCGCCTCATCCCAAATTCATCGATACATCTTCGGCTTTAGTTCGGCCAGGCACTGCAGAATCCAGATGGGGAGAGCACGGCTGCGTCTACGCCTTTCCTCTTGCAAGCCTCTATTACCGCTCCTAGGTCTACTCTTGCGTTGCAATACCAATCACACCATGGAATTGGCTTTGACATGCCCACTTGAACATCATAAAAGACAAGAATCTGTCCGTTGCGTCGCACTCCAGATCGTTCACCACGAGCCTTGCCTTAAACACAACATGCATTTGCTGTCTTCATTGCTCACTCTGGACACCAAACGTGATCGAGGGATTATACTAGGTTTCAACCAGACCCTGGCACGTGGGTTGCGACAGCTGTGTTGTTCTTGTTCCCGTGCACGAGGCCCGCAATCAGCTGTTATGAATGCTCTGTCGAGCCAAGCATGATATCTTCTTCCTTCATCTCCGTGAGTCGTGGGGACAATGCCTTTGTCTGCTGACGCGCCGCACGCCGAAATCAGCCAAGATAGGTTCATCAGCGCATCGCATCTTTCACACGTATAGACCGTACGGGTCACCTGAGTCCTTTCCTCTGACGGGATCCTTCGATCAGGAGAACGCCTATCTCCGCCCCATCCGCGAGTCGTGCGATATATAAAGCTCCTCCTTGTCGGGTCCCATAATGCGCCTACGTCCGTGACTGTTCCAGTCAATCTCGCTTTCGATATGGCGGCCCCCAACTTTAACCCTGTCCCTGCCTTCCGCGGCAAAGTGGACTTCACTGTAGCATATGGTTGGACAGAGAAACAGGTTCTTTTTCCCCGATTCACTCGATGAGTGGTCGGAGTACTAATTGCCGTGCAGATCTTTGATGAGTTTCTCGACAAAGTCGTGGCAGATTCAAGCGGATATGGAGTTCCAGAGAGTAACAGGCATAGCTTGAGGACGTTGCTCGGTTATATGAAAGACCTGAGGCTTAAACCTGGGGAAACGAAGCTACAGTTACGCTTTCAAGGCGACAATATCTTACCCAGTGATGAATTTGGGTGGAATGTCAACACCATCCGTCAAAGACACTTCATCCTCTTCGACTTTCTTGGACTTTTCCTGTCTCTCATGGGTCCGGCACCGACCACTACTGATACCCCGGATCCTGGTGAGCTTACGACGCGCTACTTCCTCCCGCTTGTTGCTGTCTATTCGCAATGGTGCCGCCGATTAGGATCCCAGAGTACTAGCCCGACCATAGTTCAAATTACTTGGACGTACAAGGCGAGTGAGAAGCAGTGGTATGCCTTTCTCGGTGCCAGCCGCGCTGGAGTGCCCGATTCTCTGGGTGTATGGAATGACCGTGCGGGGCGGGTGCGCTTCCAGTATCTGCAGAGTATTCTCGGAGCGGCGGCCCAATATGATGTCTCAGTTGTAAGAACGAACAACGGGGGATCGGGCCAAAGGTATGGGAACTGTGGTGAGACGTACCCGTTCCTTTACATTCTGGGGTGAGCCGTTCTGTGGAAGTGTCCCATATCCAACCCATAAAGCCTCGATACAGGGACGGGACACTCAAGCATAGCAGCTATGGAATTTCAGTCGACTTCGGCCTAGCCAAGAAAATAAAAACATATGACGGGCAAAAATTCTGGGTGCCGGAGGGAAATCCTAACAGACTGCCACTGAAACCGCCTTGCGAAAACTGTCGGGAGCTGATGAGGTTGTACGGGGTCGCAGATCGTCTACCGAACTTCCATCTCTGGAATCCGCAGTTGCTGGCTCCGTGACTCGGGTTATCTTGGACCAAAGTGACGGAAGCTGAGAAGATGCGAGTGTTCAGTTCTTTCTTTTCCTCTCGTTTCATTTGATATTGAAGTATGCCGACTGTGTGTATGTGTATTACGACAATTACGACAAGTTTATTCGCTTCTCCTTGTCGAGGGTTCCTCGCATGAGCGGCCACCCGTAGCTCTATCTGTCGGAAAGCACCAGTTCTGCGTATGCCCTGCAGATAATCCTTCCTAGTGCTCCGAGTGTGGATGTCGCTTGAGTGTCGCACAATGTGCATGTATTCACGTACATGCTATCCATTCGCTCGCCAAACAGTTGGTTTCACTTTTGACGCTAGCTGATGCGTGCTGCCAGATCATTGAGCACTTGCTAGTCCGAAGTAAGCCCACTAGCGCTAGAGGGGCAGCGATCAGGGTAGACCCTTGACGAGGGCTTTCGCAGGTTCGAAACCGCATCTCCCACCCATCCCGTTGCTTGTCCCCGCATGTTCTGTCCTCTCGACAGGCCTAGCGTGGCACCGATCCTCGGAGAAACGCAGCATACAGGACGGAAAGCCCAGGTCGGCCTCTCTCTCGCACATAGACCCCCACCCTTAGCACGCTTCGCCTGCCCAGGCTCCCCACTTATCAGGGACTTACCATGGACTTTTAATAGCCTGGAAATTCAGGCCAGACAGCTAACATTCCATATCAGACAGTCGTAAGGTGTCTAAAGCCGACGCCATTGTAATGTCATGAGAAAAATTTGTGACAGGTCCTAGGAGGGTCCCGGGGCTCCTGTCATGTTAGATGAGTCCAGGCAGCTTAGCTGCGGCCAATATCAATTTACCACAAATCCAAGGCTTGCCTATGTCGCCCTCGTATGAAAACCCGGCTACTTGAGCCCCGGGTTCGTTGACTGGTTCCATTGACGGGTGTCGAACACGAGCGCTGAGTTTCCCAGATAGGCTTTGGATGCAGGGCCCGCTGTTGGTGTTGTTTCCAGCCATCACCCTCTTGCGTAGAGCGCGCAGTTGGGCTGCAAGTACAAATTACAAATGTCAGGGATAGAAATTGTGAAACGAACCCGATACGTACCCTTGACCTCCTGCTCATAACGGCGTCCTGCTCGTGTTTTCTTCTCTTTCATTCTCTCTTCGAATTTTGCAGCTTGCCTCGTGCGATTTGAAACCTTGCCGTTTGAACGTCTTCCCACACATTAGACAGGGTATTCGATCGTTGAGCGTTGCTCAGAGTAATTATACGGTATGCGAGACTTTCGGTGGCGTGCCATGGTAGGTGAGCAAGGCAACGTTGTCTTACATCATGTAACTACAAAAAGGACTTCGAAATCATATGCAGCTCTGAGAGACAGTGAAACCCGGGGGGTATTCAAAAAGGTGCCGCAGGGTTCGGGAAGCAAGATGAATGTCGTATTTGACATAGTCGGCGGGGAGAATAGGCTGAAGGAATTCGTGTCTGGCGCGGAGCAGAGAGGAATCAAAGGTATCAAAGGTGCATTGGTAAGTATCTCCGCTTTCCGTAATATCAGTTCGTTGGGACTAATAACCATGAAAATACACACTGGAAGTCTGTTGGAGACGTTCGCATTTCTATCTACAATGCAATAACGGAAGGTCAGGTGGATAGACTTATTCAATATATGAATGAATTTGTGTGAGATACCGCTTGCTTGACGATACCAGCGCGATGCAGACATCAGTCGCGGTAAAACGTGATGTGCTCCGAGAGCAGCGGTGTTGATGCACCGCCAGACAAGACGGGTTCTGATCGCAATGCTGCCGATCTGCTTTCAACGAGTGTCATGAACGAACGTGCAACATAAATAAACAGACGGAAAGTGCGAGGGCATTTCCGCTTGCGTCGGCCGCCGTGGCCGCGTTGCCAGTGGAATCTACACGTGCCAGCGAGGTAGCAGTACGATGCTTCTGGAAGGCTCCCGCCAGTCCGTAAAAATATCACTCACCCACATCTTGAGCGTCCCCAACCGAAACGCCACCGTCGTTTCTCGGGATGTCAGTTGATACTCGCACTCGCGTTGTGTGCTTCGGGAACACCAGATGGTATCGACCGCCTCCTTGGGGCAGTGTGAGAACCGGTTACAGGTGAAAACACGGAAAATGCCGAGAGACCACACCACCGCAGCAGAGCTCGAGGTACAGACGATCAATTCATCCATCGTTTAGTGTCTGTATGAATTGTAGCCAGTGCCTTACAATAGACGGTCTAGTGAGTGTCTTCTGAAGTATTTGCTCATGTCACAATTATCTACATACATACACTATCATGTCCTTCGGTTCATCATACTAAAACGTCCCCGGGCACGCCCAACATCCGATTATCTACAACTCAAGGACCATCATCGTTCTGCGAGGTAGACGGCGCCCCAGCTCCCAATTCGGCGTCGGGCAACTTGAGGCCCCGGATGATTGCGTTCTGCCTGTGTAACCGCCACGGACGTCTAAGCAACCTGTCAAAAAAGAGCGTCAACGATCGATAAAGGTTGCAAAAGTCCCAAGAGGACGACGCGACACTGACCCGATCAACCCGCGCGACACGACCACAGGCGCCAGAATGACCGCCGTCAACAACGTCACGATCGCCACCCCAACGATCGTAGACGGTATCACGATCGCCTCCACCACGCCGTCCTGAAGGACGCCGACGATCCGGTCCCAATGCCGAATGTCAGGTAAAACAAATCCAACGTTCGTTGAGCCCTCCACGCTGTCCACGGATTTCAGCAACTGGCTGATCACGTCCAACACGTCATCTGAGCACATCTGGGTCAGGGTATCCGGGGAGGACAGGGCAGAGGGAAGAAAAGCAAACAAAGTATCGAACCTCTTGTGGGCGTTCTGACTTGCCAGATTGGCGTTTCCTTCGTACCGAGCAAGTCCCCGAACAAATAAAGATGCCTCAATCTTCTGAACTGGGGTGTGTCTCGAATTGCTTCTCGCAGCGTTTCTGCGCCATGCAGTCAATTTCTGACAAGACTCATGGGCAGGGCAGAGGACGGCTCACCGTTCTCTGCTAAGACGCGCATAACCAAAGCAGGGCCGAGCAACACAGACGGTGGCTTCGACTGGCTTGGAGGGCGCGGGTCGTGCGCCGGGAGAAGCATGTCCACAACCTCGGGTATAATTTGCACCAGAACCTCTGCGCCAAACCCTGTACAGGGGTCAGGTGGTAAAAGAGCAACGGAAAGTTGAGCATTGTGCCCACATGTCTTTGCCAAAGAGCACAAGATGGCGACGCCCGCTTTCTGTGTTCTCCATCGATGAGTCCTTAGTTGAGACATTCCCCGATCCACCAAATTCCGAGTCAACGAATGTTCACCATCTAAGGTCAAGATTAGCGAGACCAACTCGGGGGGAAATGGGGTTCGATGTACGTGTGCGAAAAATATTCAGATAGATCAAACTCGTGCGCATGTCTCGCGGTCTTCCAGCTCCCAGCTTGCGCTCGAGCAAGGCGGTGATGTCATATCCCAAGATCTTGCGTTTCAGTTCTCCTATGGGCGCGGTTAGGCAGGCAGCGGAGGCTGGGAAATAGGGTTTGGCCAACCACACTTCAACAGATCCTCGAATATGGAGAAACCTTCGACTATCCCGATTGCTTCGTCGAAATAGTCCAATCTGATCATGTTGACGACATATCCGACAACAAGCGGGTTGGAATTTATCAGTGCTCTCAAACCCTCTATGCGACGTTGAGAGGATACAGTCTACCAAGAGCAATTTAACGTACCGTCGTTCAGACACTTGGTCAGAGCATACGCAGCCAACAGCGCGCTGTCCTTGAACTGTAGCTGTCTGATAAAGATATTCAGGAGCCCCTTCTTCCGGAGATGGATTTCGAGGTCATCGTTGACTGACGGATTAATAAATCGATTAATGAACGTGGCTACGCATGGCACCCGAACCCTCCTTACCTTGACGCAACTTAAGTAAAGTAAACGTTGCGGCCGTCCGTGCACGCGTGTCGCGTCCATCAGCAGCGATCAAAAGCCTCTGGATGAACTTCATACGGCTATTTCCGATAGGTCCACCTGAGGTGTAAAGTTGAGTGGTAACGAAGCTCAAAATTTCTAGGTCAGATCTCACTGGAAAATATCTGGTACAGAAGGGAATCTCCGATCCTCGTCCAGTTCCGGGAGGGCGAGATGTTTGCAGTGCTGGCACGCAGATACCCAAGTTGCGTTGATGCAGCAGGACTCGATCCTACCAGCCGATTGGGTCCGTATTCAGCCTCGAGTCCTAGAGTTTCATCGAGGATATGAAACACGTTGATATATGCGCTCACGAATCAAGGACGTTGCTCACCTGATTCTTGAACGAGTTCGGCACGCGACACTTCAACCAGTGCCTGCACGGCCAACAGGCTGACAGGCCCCTTCTGCCGCTTTGCCAACTCGTGAAGCCGAGGTTTGACCTTGATACAAAGAAACGGAGCTGGCCACCATTAAATTCATCAGATGCCAAACCCCGTCGTTACCTTGAGACATACCCTGTTGTGCAAGAAGAACCATGACACGTAGTACGGCAGTAAGATGAGGTGGATCTTATTGGGGAAAGATGCGTCCAGCACGTCTCGGAGAGTAAGCCATATATCGTACCATCAGTGCCTAGCATCAGGAAAAGTCTGTCTCTTTCGGATGTCCCACCAAGGGGCTCGACAAGCTTCTTGATTATTGCACCCGGGTCTGAACAAAACGATGAGCGTCTAACAAAGAAGCAATCGCCGCCAGCGTACGAAGTTCGATAAGGGCGGAAAGAGCATCCATCACGTGTGCAAAGTGCTCCCCAGAAATACTAATGATATGGTCCAGCAATTGCAGGAAGCTGTCGACGACGGCATCGGTCAAGATCGTATGTCGTAGTCTCTTGTGTTTAGCTATTGGCCGCAAGAGTGCCACAGCCCTCGGCCAATCCGGTTGATCAGGTTTGATGAAATCCACGAGCGACAGTCTTGCTTCTACGAACACATCCTCTAGAAAATTGTCCTCAAACTCGGCTAAGGACGGCGGTGCTTCATGCTTCTCCTAGATGAAACACAGGATGGAGACGCACATGAACCCAATGCCTCAAAGTATGCAGCCATAGCAACAAGCTGAAGGAGGCCACCTTGTCCGGTAATCAGATCAACAAGGATCTTTCGCTGGTCGGGTGCTTCTATGACTGGCGATCGACTCTCCGCTAGAATTTGATCCTCAGGGATAAATCAGGGCGTCAAGCAGGGGGGAAAGCTCACTAAACCTCAGCATGAACAGTAGCTTGTGCAGATAAAATGGGGTATCTCCCTGTCTTCCAGTGAGATAGTCGAAGAGCGCAGCATAAGTGGTATGATCAAAGGCTTCCTTTTCCCAGACGTCGTCCTCCTTTGAGGGCATGGGCCCTGCAGTCTCCAGAGGGTTTCCGAACCCATTTCCAAAGGTCGCCTTGGGTATGTACGTGTTCGCAAATTGGACAGAAGCATGTATCTTTTGCCCAGGAATAATACGACGAGGCTCAAAGAGATGTAATCTACAGAGAGATTAGGTGTACGGATTCGCACAGGGAAGTGACTTACCTGTGACCGTTTTCCCCGGAGCCACTGAACGAAACCTGGTGCAAAACCGGGATAGCTTCAACCAACTTCCAATAGAACGTCATCGAGTCGATTGTACCCAGATCGAGATCTTCATCCGTCCATAGAACGTATGCAGGCTTTAACACAAGCCCGCGCGCAGACGCCTCTCGTCGCATCCACATGAGCGAGATGTTTCCTGCGTGAAATGACTCTCCGGGACGATGCGTCCCGCCTCTGCAAGCAGTTCAAGCGAGGACAAATGAAGAGATAGACATAGACGTACACATCTGAATGAGTCCCAGGAAACCATACCTCCTTGATATCGGTCGTCTTCCGATCCGTGCGTTGGTTGTTACTGGATCGTGAGTCGGAGAGTCCGCTGACGACAGCGGGCTGCGTCTTGTCGGCAGTCGTGCTATCCATACTCTCGAGCGTAGATCCCTCGCTTACGGGAGTATCTACCATGTTGATCATTACGTCAGGACCATCTTCCCTCTCCGATTCGTTCTCGTCACTTGCCACCGTACCACTAGACCCCGTGGAAGCATGCTCGGCGGGAGAGCGAAGGTCCGGGGAGTTCATCTCGAGGAAGAATTCTGGCATAAACTTGACACGGCATTCGTCGAGAGCGAGTGCGTGCCGTATATGGCAAGCATGAGCTGCCGCCGAAGAGCCAGAGAGAGAAACATCTCCTCTCCCAAAACCGACCGAAGATACGGTATCCCTGGCCAATGTTCATCGCACAGACGGAGATGGAAAGATGGAAGCATACCACACCCCAATAAAATGTACCCTCACATCCTGCCAAGAGAACGTCATTCTGAATTCCCGGGCCATGTCATGTGCATTTGGTTGTTGGGACAGGATGCACTCGAAGTGTTCGTATGCACTATCACGGGGGTGTAAGGGAGACAAAGTTGGCGATGGTCCTTGGACTAACGTTCCGATTTCTTTCGCAGTAGGGTTCTTGATCAACCCAGCCTGTATCCCCATCGATGAGATGAGAGGCCAACCCAACCGACTGGTAGAGTGACAGTCACCTCGTATATCATCCATGCTAATATCCTAACTTGATATGCGCCCCGAGAGAAGCCTGAATGCGTCGTCACCACCTGGGAGGGTGTTTGCCGATGATGAACTAAAACCAACCGAACAAGTATATTTGGTCCCCCTCCTGATATTTCCCCGCTAGCCAGGCGTAAGCGTCCTTGACGATTTCCTCCACGTTCCTACGCATACAGTCACATTCAGTCAAGCCACTAGGCTCAGGCGGAAGACTGACCATGCAATTGCCATGTCGAACTGGTCAGAGATCGCCATTTGCACGCGCTTCAGCACATTGAAAATCCTCGGGCGTGTTCCTATCCCGCTCGAGTAGTAGGTGTATTGCTTCGGGAGAGGATCCTTGGTATTACAGTCGACGGCCCCGAACAGCTTGACGACATTGGTGTTCTGTCGACAGGAATGAGTGACAAACGTGAAGAATCGCAAATGCCAAGCACATTTCGGCCAAACTTGTTTGCAGTCCCATCAATGCAAACGACGAGGTTCCTTGGCGTCTTGATCGGACTACCATGGGAGCGACAGGTGAGACACCTCTTTGGGCGCGGAGGGGTGCCTGTCGAACTATCCACGCTGCGGAGAAGTTGGCTTGTACCTGGCGACATCGTGCAAGATGCGTGGACAGACGAGGGCGCGCCAACGGGGCAGAGTCATAATGAGGCTGCAGCCTGGGAACAGTGGTGTAGCCAAGCTCCGGCAGCGTGGACAAGCGCCAACCATGTCGACGCCCGAGAGCGAGAGGTGTGCGATCCTGGCGAACCCGCCACCGCCAGCGCGACCCGTCGTCCTGTGGCACTCCCAGCGTGTTCACCCATTCGGCAACAACTCGGCGTGGGAAGCAAACAGCCAATGGCGATACATCGCTTCCACTGGCATCGAGTGCCTTTAATATGTCGCCCTTTGCTGAAGCCCTAGCTGAAACCCGCGTGCTGGGCTCGCCGATTGCAAGGACGAGCACATGGATTACCTCTGCCTCGTCTGCGAGCAGCGTGTCTGATACCCCGAAGCCACTAGCAGAGCTTACATGGTCAGACATACGCCATCACGAACTCAGGGTCGTACGGGTATACATCAAACCTTCGCGATTTTCGTGCCAGTGACCATAGTAAGCCTGTGGGCCGAATATAAGATGATTACTATGGCACATCACAGTGGTTAATCAACGAGATCAGCAATACCATAAAGGGGACTTCAAGCTTCAGTACCAATCTCGACTTGTGTCCGCCACCGTCTCGTCTGGGTTTGTGTCGGAGGGCGAGCAGAGTGTGGGGAGACGAAGCTTAGATCAGACGAGACCGAGGGGATTGAGAATCACTGTTAGGTCTATCCCCTGTAGTGCAGGCCATGTAATATATACCACTCTAGTGAACAGGTGCTATTAATTATAGAGGTCGGTCGATCACTAGCACTAGCACTGTGGCTTGGTGGGTATGAGAACCAACAATTTACAATTATTCACTCTTGTAAAGAGAAAGGTGGCCACCGTCTCATTGATCACCCAGCCCACATTTTAGCTCATACAGTGTGTCCATTAATACTCCCAGGTCTTAACACATCCTCTCGTCTGCTCAAAGAGACAGCTCTTGCTTCCAATCCCCCTACAGGGCTGGACTGGTGAGAAGAAACACCTGCACGATGATTTTTACTGGAGAGGTGGTCAAGGAGACCCTAGAGAAATATTACGACCTCGAGAAAGTCCATCCTATCTGGACTCGCCGTCCCGAGTTTGGCGATCTCCTAGATCCGAAAATGCGACTCGCTACCATGTCTGGAACGGAGTAGAGTCTCAGATAACGAGGTGTTCCTGACCACAGAGCATAGAATCGAGAAACTATCGATACATTTGGCGGATACCTGGAACACTTGGATGCGACTTCCACACGGGGGATATCAGAATTTCAGAATTAAGTTTGCAGTGAATTGTAAGATGAAATTTCTAAATCTCTGGGCAAACTTTGGGATTTTAGATACACGAAAATAGGAAACTAAAATTTCCACTTTCAATTGCACTTTCGGATCGACTGTAAACAACTCTGAAATCCTGATATCCCCGGTGTGTTCCGTTGTTCCACGCCTCGATGTAGCCTCGGAGGCTAGCGCTCCACACGAGTGCGCAAAAGGATTCATGAAAGATACGTAATGGCCCC
>JBBPLU010000497.1:0-16724 GCA_038089935.1 Boletellus emodensis | reverse complement strand
TTTCTGAGTGAAGCATTTGATTCTTCATTGGTGGATTCTTGATTATAGCCTAAGGGTAGAGAAACATATGCTGGTCTGCTATTCTGCATATCAAAGTGGTTAATCACTTTATCAGCATAGGTGATTTGATCAAGTCTCACACTGGGGGTGTCTGTCTTCCTCTCTGGATAGAGGATTCAGACTACCAATATGTTGAATGCCAGCTGGAAGATGGTGAAGAGGTAGTAATGTAAGAGCTTCAGTCACTTACTGAAACTTGGTTTAGAAGAGATAGGCAAAGAGATGTTTCCACTCAGTGACAGTGGAACCTAGAATTTGACCTCCGGATGTGATGCAAATTCCATTGCAGGTTTTCCTAGTACACTCATATGGCTCAACACCTTTCCATAGAGATTTATCAATGCCTTGTTGAATTTGACCACATGCAAGTACTCCAAGCACAGATACAGGATCAATACCAATTGCTCCTGTGGCAAATCCAGCATTGGGAAAGGACAGACCAGAGGCTCCAAGACACATGCACTGTCCTAGAATTGGAGAAAGGACATCACCAACTAGCAGTAGGTTTCATTTGAGATCTATTTCACAAGTGCAATGAGCTCAAACAGTGGGTTGACGACCTTACATGTCTTCATGAACTTGCCATTCATTGACTTAATCAGGTTCACTCCAAGTACAAGGCTCTTAGGAGGCCTGGCAGCACTTAGAGAAGATGAACCCAGACCTAGCACAAGCTGTGCTAGAGAGTCAACAAGTTTCAAGAAAAGACACTGACAGTCTGGCCACTGCTGGTGTTTTTTGGTGGTCCATATGCAGGGCCAATAGGAGGTCAAATCCCTATAATCACTAGGAAACATTTCATCAGTACATACTTTCTTGGACATGTTTTTTTCTTATTAGGACAGTGTACCACTACCATACTACTCCCATTTGTGTTACAAATAAGGCAACCATGGCTGAGTGACACTGGTCTGATATGCTTTCCCATCATTTTTTCACCTATATTCTCTACACTGATGACTTATTATATGCACTCAAGGGTCACCTGTTTGATGGGATCAATGACCTCCTCTACCTGGTCTTCCATTCCTCCATAACTGGGTAGGTGTGACTTATGGTGTGACTCATTCCTATCACATTGGACACTACACTTCCCTTGACCCATCTCTTACTGCAGTCACGTATTCCCACACTCCATAACCAGACACCTCCCCATTTGGTCAATGGTATCATTGACCATACTTAGATGTTACCTAGAATGGGCACAGGAGTACAGCTCTGTCTGGATATTTATAGTGATTGTCTTGTACAATGTATTTCCCAGCTAGTTCTACATAATCCACACATTAGTTCTGGTCTCTCCATGAGTCCCTCACTGGATAGTGAGCTTTTCAACTATGTGAATCCCTCATTGGATAGTGACCTCTTTGACACTTCAACAACTACGTGCTCAGAACTACGTGTCTACGTAACAAAAGAACTAGCTCTCTGCTAGTCTCTGCTTCCTGTAGTAGGACTCACCCATCTCCACCACATCTTACAGAGCCCCTACCAAGGACGACTCCAACAAAGGAATCCCATTCTACATACCTGAGACCTCTCTCCCTATGTCTCCCCAACCATTCATAGTGGATTTCATAAATCCCTACCAAGTGGCATTGCTGGTACCATCTACCAGGATATCCTCCAGCTTTTGGAGACCTCAACCACCCCCAAATCCCTTGCTCATCTTTCAAAGGAGAAGAAGAACCTCAGGAACACCTGCTCCACCAGTACTAACCACTGAAGAAACTGAGGAATTTATTCTCCCTTCAAGAGTTTCTCCTCCCCTTAGGATGTTAACCACAGAAGAACCCCTCAAGCCTGCTCTTCCTTTTGAGCCATCCCCTGTCTCACAGATAAACATACTCCCAGTTGAAGAAGAGAAAGAAGAAGACATTGAGATGTCAGGAAACAACAAGAAAGCTACAAAACTGAAAGTGACACTACCCACTGACTTCTCAGGAGAAACTACTAATGCACAGTGATGGATGTTGGCCATGAAAGCCTACTTTATCATCAACAAAGGAATATACAAACACAATGAGAAAGCAATGATCTTGACCTGCCTTAACAAGATGAGTAAAGGCAGAGGGGTGGTATTCACAGAATCATACTATAAGAAACTACAGTAATCACAGGACAGAGTAGTGATCAATTGAGATCATCTTATAGAGGACTTCTCCACTTTGTTTGTACTAACAGGAGAAAAAGAAAGATCTAGGAATCACCTCTATGACATGAGACAATCACAACACTGTGACAACAACAAAACAGGCCTGACTCCTAGGGAGAAGAGAGGCAACTTCAATGCTTATATAGCAAGCTTTGAGCTGGCTGTGAGCTGAGCCAAAATGGATGAAGTATATGACAATGTTCTCATAGATGTCCTTTACAGAGGGGTGGACTATCAACTAGCAAATATGATGGCCACTATCAATCCTCAGCTGATGAAATGGAGGGACTGGATTAAGAAAGCTCAGATATTCAACGAGAATATCCTACAACTACAGAAACTGCAGGAGAGAAGGAATTATTTGCCTCTTCCAGGAACTGGCTCATCTCACACTGCCAGAGACTCCAATGCCATGGACATTGATGCTATTTGACTTACCCTAGTAGAGTGAGCTGCTCACATGAGAAACAACCAATGCTTTGTATGCCACTGAGTAGGCTGTCGCACCTCCAACCACCCAAGTAACCAAGGAGGAAGGAGATCCCCTAACTTGTTACATAGACACATAGTCTTGAGTATGTAGTCATCAAAGTGTTGAAAATGTTGCTATCTGATAAGGGACTTACATTGTTGAAAGTCTCACTATCTGAAGAGGGACTCACAGAGGGACCAGAACTAATGTGTAGATTGTGTAAAACTAGCTGGGGAATACATTGTACAAGATGATCACTATAAATACCCAGACAGAGCTGTATCCCTTTGCCTATACTAGGTAGCATCTAAGTATGGACAATGGTACCATTGCCCAAATAGGGAGGTGCCTGGTTATGGGATGTGGGAACATGTGACTACAACAAGAGATGGGTCAAGGGGAGTGTAGCATCTGATGTGATAGAAAATGAGTCTCACCATAAGTCATGTTTACCCAGTTATGAAGAGGAACAGAAGACCGGGTAAGGGAGGTTGTCAATTCCATCAAATGGACAACCCTCAAGTACATACAATAAGTTGTCAGCATAGGGAGTATAAGAGAAAGAATGATGAGAGAGTAAATCAAACCAAACACATTCTACTGCCAAGGTCTCATTGTTTGTAACAATACCCTCTACATTGCTCTGAGATACTGACTCAGATATGGAGTCCAGTTAGAAGAATGTCATTGTCAGAGTTTGATTGGTCCTCCAGATTGTTTGGGCAGTTGGGCCTTTCATGACCTCATTCTCCGTAAGTGCTGCAGATGTGTTCCAGGCAAGCATACTGTACATGTCTGGGAGTGGGAAGGTGGCAATAAGGGCATTGGTAGTGGAAGCATGATGCCCAATAGTGATGGCTGGACCTACTTTGATAGCAGAGGACAATCTCTCTAGTTCCAGAAGGGTTATTGGAGGAAGGTGAGGAAGTTCTCCCTTGGATATGAGTATCTGATAAAGCATGTCTACCCAACCATGCACTAAGTCTAATTCCTTGAGGGTGTATTCAGTTCACTTAGAGAGTGGGAGGTGGTACAGGGATGGGGTAGGCATTCCCAGGGAGTGTATTCCTAGTGGGGATCAGCATTCCAGTGTTTGGTCTAGCAGGGATGAGGTTGACACTAGGTATTCCGATTCCAGGATTGCTCTCTGAGCTCCCCTCTGCACTCTGCTGCATGTCTGAGGAGAATGTGCTGGTTGCATTGGATAGGGTCCTATTTGTGTTGTGATTGGAGGGGTCCACAATATCCAATGTGTATTCTCCTTGTCTATAATACCCATCTAGTTCACAAGGAGTCAAAGCAAGGAGTCATACTCTCAAGGATTCTTGGACGAGGCGATAAGGAAGTTTAGTTATGGCTTTGTCAAGATGAATGAGGAATGCAAACAAGAAGAGAGCTTCCCTTGCTGCTATGAGTGAGGGAAGGGTGAGACTGATGTTGTTATGCGATTCCAGGGAGAGATTTCCTTGGGTGTGGTCAGAGGTGATTTGGGCGATGGTGGCGGATCTAGTTCTAGAGAAAAAGGAATAAAGGATCATAAAAATGGAAAAAGAAGATGAGCAGCTGCAAGTAGGGGTAGTCTCAAGGTGATAGACTACCAGTGGTTGGTCTAACAGATCAAAGAGCAGGTGGGCAAGGTAGAATTGCAAGAGGCAGATAATGTTTAGTGGAGGGGATTCCTCTATGGCTCAGTGGTTCATAGTTACTGACATGAAATGAGATTGTGAGGAGTGGAGTATGGTTTCATGCACAAGGTGCCAGAAAATTTGAGGAGCTAAATGAATTTTTGGGAAGCAGGAGGTATGAAACCTTGGTAAGAGATTTCGGAAGAAAAAGATAAACTAGAGGGCCAAAGTTGGCGGGGGTACTCAGGTTGATCTCTGCCTGCTGGTCCTTGGAAGGTGGAAAACAGATGAGGAAGTAGACTGAAGGGAAAAAGAATATAGTTTTCTGAAATGTTGAAATAGTTGGTTAAAGAAGAAATTGTTGAAAGAGAAATTAACTCAGAAGGATGAAAAGGGGACAGCATCATAGTTTCAGGATTACCACAGTTCAGGATTTCCCCAACTGCCATTTATGGTGTCCTCAATCAGAAAGGACACAGTGAACCCAATTGACCAGACTGTCTCGGGTTCTACTAGTGTCTGGGTTTTGTTAACTGTAGGAGCAGTCTGTTACGTATACGCGAAGTTCCGGAGCATATGTGTTTGAAGTAACCGTTGATGTCGAAGTCAGAAGTCTCACTATCCTCTCAAGGACTTGCGGAGGGACCAGAACTAGCGCGTAAATTGCGTAGAACTAGCTGAGGAATACATTGTACAGTAGGTTGTTATAAATACCCAGACAGAGCTGTACCCACGGGCTATAAGAAGAGTCGTCTAAGTATGGGCAAAGGTACCTTTGCCTATATTGGGGAGGTGTCTGGTTATGGGTGGTGGGAAAACGTGACCGCAGCAAGAGATGGGTCAAGGGGAGTGTAACATCCAACGTGATAGGAAGTGAATCAGAAACAAGGTGATACTTACCCAGTTACGGAAGAACGGAAGACTGGGGAAGGGAGGTTATCGATCCCTTCGAAGGGTCGTCCCTCAAGTACATATAACAAGTCATCAGCATAGACAGAACAATTGAAAGGGTGTTCATAAAGAGAGTCAAACCATTGCTGCTCGAGGGCTATTGCATCGTTTGTAACACAGTCCACACTTTGTGAGTGGTGGTAGTCGATGGGGAGAGGATGTGGTAGTGGATATCTCAGAGACAAAGAAAAACCAAGAAAAAGGGGAGGAATATGAAAGTGAAGTAGAGGGAAAGGAGAACTTGAGCAGGAATGGGAAGAGAGAGCATATTTGTAGGTATATATCTGTTACAAATGAGATGACAACTATAGAGCAACACTGGTTCAATATGCTTTTCCATCATTCTTTTACTTATATTTCCTATGCTGACAACTTATTATATGTACTTGAGGGATGTCCCTTCGAAGGGATCAATAACCTTCCTTACCCAGTCTTCCGTTCTTCCATAACTGGGTAAGAAACGACTTGCTCTCTAACTTGTTTCCTATCACACCAGACACTACATTCTCCTTGACCCATCTCTTGCTGTGGTCATATTTTCCCACAACCCATAATCAGATACCTCCCCATTATAGGCAAAGGTACCATTGTCCATATTTAGATAATGCCTCATTTAGACATAGGGGGTACAGCTCTATCTAGGTATTTATAGCGATTGTCTGTACAATGTATTCCCCAGCTAGTTCTACGCAATCCACGCGTTAGTTCTGGTCCCTCGGCAAGTCCATCACTGGATAGCAAGACTTCTAGCTTCAACACTTTGATGATTCTCTCAACCTATGCTCAGGACTTCGCATATATGTAACAAAAGAACTAGCTCTCTTCTAAGTCCCTGCCTCTTGCAGTAGGACTCACCCACTCCCACCATGTCTTACCAATCCCCCATTGAAGACGACTCTGATGATGCTATCCCAATAGATGTACCCGAACTTCCCCCATCTCCTTCTCCCCAACCATTAGTAGTAGACTATATAAATCCCTACCAAGCAGCGTCACTTGTATCTTCCACTAGGATAACCTCCAGTTCTCGGAGACCTCAACCACTCCCGAATCCCCTACTCACCTCTCAAAGAAAGAGAAGAACTTCTGGAACCCCAGTCACACCTATCCTTACTACTGAAGTAACTGAAGAATTCAACTTTACTTTGCAAACTTCTCCCCCTCATAGAGTGTTGACCACTGAGGAACCCTTTGAACCAACTCTTCCCATTGAACCATCCCCTATTCCACAGATCAGAGTACTTCCTGTTGAAGAAGAAAAAGAAGACGACATTGAGATGTCAGGAAACAACGAGAAAACCACAGAGCTAAAAGCAGCCTTACCCACTGACTTTTCTGGAGATACCACTGATGCACAGCGATGGATGCTAGCCATGACAGCCTACTTCATAATCAATGAAGGAACATATAAGAACAACAAGAAAGTGATGATCTTAACCTGCCTTAACAAGATGAGCAAAGGCAGAGGAGTTGTGTTTGCCGAATCCTATTACAAGAAACTGCAAGGATTGCAGGGAGGAGCAGTCATTACTTGGGACCAATTTATTGAAGACTTCTCCAGCTCATTTGTACCAACCAGAGAAAAAGAGAGATCCAGAAATCATCTCTATGACATGAGACAATCGCAGTATTGTGACAACAAGAAAGCTGGCCTGACTCCTAGGGAGAAGAGAGACAATTTCAACGCTTTTATAGCAAGCTTTGAGCTAGCCATAGGCCAAGCTGAAATGGATGAAGGACATGACAACATCCTCATAGATGTCCTCTGATGAGGAGTGGACTACAAACTGGCCAACATGATGGCAACTATCAATCCCCAGGTGACGAAATGGAAGGATTGGATCAAGAAAGCACAAGTGTTCAATGAGAATATCCTTAGGTTGCAGAAACTACAAGAAAGGAGAAACTACATGCCTCTTCCTGGAATAGGATCTTCCCGCCATTCTAGAGACCCAGATGCCATGGACATCAACACCATCTGACTAACCCTAGTAGAACGAGCAGCTCATATGAGGAACAACCAATGTTTCATCTATTACAGGGTTGGTTGTCGATCTTTCAATCATCCACGCACTGGAGGAGGAAGGAAATCTCCTAATTCTGGACTGCAACCTAGAATCCAAGCAGTAAAAGCAGTAGAAGTTATCAAAGATGATCTCTTCAAATTCCTCGAAGGATCTGAACTCCCTAGAGAGGAACTTCTCCACATTCTCAAAGTATGCACCTTTGCCGAAGAAGAAGAAGTCTGGAAGTTGACCACTCTGGAGGATTTTTAAATGGGAAAAGAGGATCAATGGCCCCTTTTCCCTCTCCTGTAATTGTTGCACCTGTATTCGTATCTGGCCCAAACTCTTGAGCAATCAAAATCCCCATTCATCTTACTAACGACAAGAAAACCATTAAAACTACCATGCTGATCAACAGTGGAGCAACTGGATGTTTCATTAGTAAATTCCTGGTATGACAACATGGGTTGAAGACCCAACAACTATGACACCCTATCATGGCACATAACATAGATGGAACTCAAAACAAAAATGGAACCATATGATCAACTGTGACTCTTTCCCTCCAAATGGGAAAACGAAAAGAGAAAACCAGGTTCATGGTAATAGACTGTGGAAACAAGAAAACAATTTTAGGAATGACTTGGTTGCGAGCTGTCAACCCCAAGATCAACTGGATGGAAGGAAGGATCTCTATCCCTGAGTCCCAAACCAATCAAGTGGAACCTGTCAATCAGTGATACCTGATCTGCTATCTAGAACAAAAAGAAACCATAGCTTGTACCACCATATCCACAGAGTTGGCACAACAAGCAAACAAAGATACCATCCAACTTCCACCACAATACCGAGGCTATGAAGACGTCTTTGGAGAACCAACTGAAGGAGAACTACCACCTTCCTGTCCCTATAACCATGCTATTGAACTTGACAATTTGTTTGTGCCCAAAGTAGCGAAAGCTTATCTGCTAAACCCAAAAGAACTGCAGGCCTGTAAAGATTTTATAGCCAAACACTTGAAATCTGGAAAGATTAAACCATTGAAATCTCCTCAAGCTTCACCATTCTTTTTCATACAAAAGAAGGATGGAGGATTGTGTCCTTGTTAGGATTATTGATATCTCAACAAACATACGATCAAGAATGCATATCCTCTTCTGCTAATCTCAGATCTCATCGACAAGCTGAAGAATGCTACCCTCTTCTCCAAGCTTGACATTTGGTGGGGATACAATAATGTACTCATCAAACCCAAGGACACCTGGAAAGTGGCATTCATTACCCCATTGGGATTGTTTGAACCATTGGTAATGTTCTTTGGGATGAGCAATTCTCCTCCAACATTTCAAGCCATGATGAACGATATCTTTGGGGATATGATCACGGAAGGATGGCTAGAGATCTACATGGATGACCTGATCATACACACTGACAACGATCCTGAGGAACACCATCAATGGACTATCTGTGTCCTACAGCGCATGAGAGAACATAAGCTCTTTGTTAAACTTTCCAAATGCTTGTTCAATGTGACTGAGATGGAATATCTAGGGTTGATTGTATGACCCGGACAGATCACCCTCGACCCTGTCAAACTAGAAGCTATCCATAAATGGACATCTCTGACTTTGGTCAAGGCAGTTTGGTCATTCATTGGGTTCTACAACTTCTACCGAAAATTCATACCCAATTTCTCTGGAATTAGTCGCCTCCTCCACGATCTCATCAAGAAAACTACTGCTTGGAACTGGGCACCAGAATGCCAGACTGCATTTGAAACCCTACAACAAGCATTCCTCACAAAACCAGTACTCCAACTTCCTAAGACTGAGAAACCCTTCTGGGTCATGACTGATGCCTCCCTCACCGTATGGGGTGGAGTGCTTATGCAAAAAGATGACAATGGAGATCTTCACCCCTGTGCCTATTTTTCGAAAACGTTCTCTCCAGAGAAACAAAATTATGACATCTATGATCAAGAACTTCTAGCTGTCATTCGTGCCCTTGAAGACTGGTGACAATATCTGACAGGTATGGAATATCCAATCACCATACTTACTGATCACAAGAGCCTGGCATACTTTAAACAACCTCACAAACTTTCCCGACGCCAAACATGATGGATGTTATTCTTACAGGATTTTGATCTCAAGTTCCACCACACACCAGGAACTCAGATGGGACCTGCAGATGCTCTATCATGAAGGGCAGATGTGAATACCTCCTATAATAACCAGGATGTCATACTCATTTTCAAGGATCATTTCATTCGCATTATCAATACCGCCCTCTAGGACAAAATAACTGCGTTGTCTCCCACTGATCCCCTAGTCCTGTCAGTACTCAAAGCTCTTCAAGACAACTCCCCACTATTCCCCTGCACCCTCTGCTCTGACTGGTGTTATGATGACAACCTCCATTACTTTAAAAATCAACTCTACATACCAGAGAGTGCACAACATGACTTGGTCCACTCAATACACACTTCCCCTGCTGGTGCACATGCGGGGGATCTTTCATTTGCAGCACCTCCTCCAACGAGACTACTGGTGGCCTGGATTGAGCACCTATATCCGTTGGTTCATTGCCGGTTGTGCTGTCTGTCAGGCAAACAAAATACTCAATCATTCCACTGTCTCACTCTCAGTTCCCCTCGCTGACACTGTACACCCCTTTCAATTCATCTCTACTGGCTGTTATGTATACACGAAGTTCCGGAGCATATGTTTGAAGTAACTGTCGATGTTGAAGTCAAGAATCTCGCTATCTGATAGAGGACTTGCAGAGGGACCAGAACTAGCACGTAGATTGTGTAGAACTAGCTGGGGAATACATTGTATAGTAGGTCATTTATAAATACCCAGACAGAGCTGTACCCCTATGCCTAAATACGGCGTCGTCTAAGTATGGGCAATGGTACCATTTGTTACAAACGAGGAGTTAGTCCTCGAGCAGCAGTGGTTTGACTCTCTTTATGATCATCCTTTCTCTGGTTCCATCTATGCTGATGACTTGCTATATGTACTTGAGGGACGACCCTTCGAAGGGATCGATAACCTCCCTTACCCGGTCTTCCATTCCTCTATAACCGGGTAAGTGTCACCTTGCTTCTGATTCACTTCCTATCACATCGGATGTTACACTCCCCTTGACCCATCTCTTGCTGCGGCCACATTTTCCCACCAACCATAACCAGACACCTCCCCGATATAGGCAAAGGTACCTTTGCCCATACTTAGATGACTCCCCTTATAGACTGTGGGTACAGCTCTGTCTGGGTATTTATAACGACCTACTGTACTATGTATTCCTCAGCTAGTTCTACGCAATCTATGCGCTAGTTCTGGTCCCTCCGCGAGTCCTCGAGAGGATAGCGAGACTTCTGACTTCAACATCGACGGTTACTTCAAGCATACGCTCCAGAACTTCGCATATACGTAACACCATTGCCTATAATGGGGAGATATCTGGTTATGGTGGGTGGGAAAACGTGACTGCAGCAAGAGATGGGTCAAGGGGAGTGTAACATCTGGTGTGATAGGAAGTGAACCTGAAGCAAGGTGACACTTACCCGGTTATGGAAGAACGGAAGACCGGGTAAGGGAGGTTATCGATCCTGTTGAAGGGATGTCCCTCAAGTACATATAATAAGTCGTCAGCATAGACAGAACGAGCAAAAGGATGATCATAAAGGGTGTGGAACCACTGCTGCTCTAAGGCAAATGCCTCGTTTGTAACACTGACCTCATCACCGCTTTACCCTCTTCTCACGGATATGATGCTGTACTGGTTGTGGTCAACTAAGGGCTTACTAAGGGGGTAATTTTCTCTCCTTGTCATTCTGACATAGATACACGAGGAGTGGCCCAACTTTTTTTCACCAACATTTTCCCTCAATTCGGCCTCCACAACAAATGTACCTCAGATAGAGGCCCACAATTCGCCTCTGCCTTCGCACAAGAATTAGCTTGCCTCCTGGAATATGATGTAGCCCTATCCACAGCATATCACCCTCAAATGGATGGAGAAACTGAACACATTAACTAGGAGCTGGAAACCTATCTCTGCATCTTTTTCCAAGAAAATCCTACAACTTGGATGGAACTTCTTCCCATGACAGAATTTGCACACAACTCTGTAGCACACTCCATAACCAAACAATCTCCGTTCTCATTAATGATGGGTTATGAACCTCATGCCTATCCCACTCTAGGAAAAACCTTCCTCCCAGCATTAGAACAAAGGCTTACCCTTCTGGAAAAAGTCCAAACTGAAGTGCAGCATGCCCATCAGATTGCACAGCAGGCTATGAGAGAATGGATCAGAACCAAGTTCTGCCCCTGGAAACGCGGAGATAAAGTGTGGCTGGACAACAAGAACTTGAAACTACATTATCTGTCAAAGAAACTTGCCCCTAAAAGAGAAGGCCCATTTGAAATCAAACAAGTGATTATCCCAGTAGTTTACAAACTTCGCCTTCCCCCTACCTGGTGGATTCATCCTGTATTCCACGCCAGCCTTCTATACCCTTACAAGGAAACTGATGAGTTTGGCCCAAACTTTATCAACCCCCCACCTGACGTGATTGATGGAGAAGAACAATATGAGATTGATCAAATTCTTTCTCATCAAGGTACCAGAATATGAAGGCAGTACCTGATCCAATGGAAGGGTTACTCATCCACAGAAAATACCTGGGAACCAGAATGGAACTTGACAGATTCCCAGGCACTACTTTCAGAATATAAAGCTGTGCACCCTCAGGCTTTCTCCTCAACCAGACGACAAAGAAACTAACATGAGCTCACTGTATCCATAGCTACAAAATGTGTTCCCTTCCCACTCCTGCCTTTACCCTTCTTTCCCTCTACTTTGCATTCATTTTCCTCCCTCTTTTCTTAGTTTCCCTTTGCATTTGGGATACCCATCAATGAATACTCAGTTGGAGTAACAACATACATACAGTATGGAATCACCCTCAAACCCTGCTGAACCTAACTGTCACCTACCCCTGACCCGTGGAGAGCAGACGCTCCTACTGTCAATGGAATCCCTACCCCGATGCAGGTGGAACCTGAGCCAGCTTGGTCTTGGAGTTTCATGGTGTCCTTTCTGACAGAGGACACTACAAATGGCGGTTGGGACAATCTTGAACCATGGTGATCCTTTCCCCGTGCCAACTTTCCCGTTCGCACATTTTCCTTCCCCTTTTTCTACCTTTCGCAGGCCAGCTGGAAGAGACCGGTTGGAACTCCCCAAACAATTGTGGCCTTCTTCACTTTCATTTTCCCCAGATCCTCCAGTCCCTATCATGGTTGTTACTTTAGCACCATGATTCCTTTAAAACCTGATTCCTTTTGGCATCATGTATGCAAAATATACTTGTCTCCACCTAGATTTTCCATGGCTGTTCCAATGCCTGTGTCCTCTTAAGAATCTCCAATCTTGCAGATTGGTAGACTCTCTTGCTTTCAGTTAACCCAACTCATTTTCGATCTTCTGGAACATCCCCTGGTAGTCTACTGATTGGAAAACACCCCTACTTGTCGAAGATCAGCCTCCTTCCCAGTGTTTATGATTCTATATTCCTTCTTTACACGAACCAGATCCGCAACTATTGTACAGATCACCTCTGATAGAGCTCAAGGAAACCTTTCCATTGACGCTAGAAATAACATTGGTCTTGCCCTTTCTTCTCTTGCCGCCACTAGAGAAGCCCTCACCACTTTGCTTTGCTCATTTACCTAGATGAAGCCATCGTCGAGCTCCCCTACCATCTCATTAGGGACTCGTTACGCCTCAGATTAGCTTTTCTAACCCCCAGGGAATTGGACTGGTATCATGGACAGGGAGAATATGCTCTGGATCTCTTGGACTCTACTGACCTCGGAACAAACGGGACCATATCCAATGCAACCTCCTCACTCTCAGAGGACACGCAGCAGAGTACAGAGGACCATCCACAGGGAAATCCAGGTCGAGGAATACCCAGTGTCAACCTTGTCCCTGCTAGACCAAACACTGGCATGCCAATCCCCGACCAGAGCACCCTCCCCAGAAATGCCCAACTGATCCCTGTACCTCCTCCCGCTCCCCAAGCGCAATGAATACTTCCCAGAGGAACTGGATCTCTTGCGTGACTGGGTAGACATGCTCTATTGGATACTCATCTTTCAAGGAGAACTTCCTCGCCTTCCCCCAGTAACCCTTCACAAACTAGAGGGATCATCCTCTGCTACCAATACAGGTCCAACTGTCACTATTGGACATCGTGTGTCCATTACCAATGCCCTTATTGCCACCTTCCCACTCCCAGACATGCACAATATACTTGCCCAGAACATATCTGCAGTGCTTGTGGAGAACAAGGACATGGCAGACCTAATTGCCCATGGAATTTGGAAGAATCCCTTCTCAATGAGGATGAGGTTGCCCTTGCTGATGGATAATTCTGACTCAGAGATTCAGATCTACTCCGGGGGTACTGTTACAAACAAGACGACAACTATGGAGCGACACTGGTTCAATATGCTTTCCCATCATTCTTTTACTTATATTCCCTATGCTGACAACTTATTATATGTACTTGAGGGATGTCCCTTCGAAGGGATTGATAACTTTCCTTACCCAGTCTTCCGTTCTTCTATAACTGGGTAAGGAACAACTTACTCTCTAGCTTGTTTCCTATCACACCAGACACTATACTCCCCTTGACTTATCTCTTGCTGCGGTCACATTTTCCCACAACCCATAACCAGATACCTTCCCATTATAGGCAAAGGTACCATTGCCCATATTTAGATAATGCCTCATTTAGACATAGGGGGTACAGCTCTGTCTGGGTATTTATAGCAATCGTCTGTACAATGTATTTCCCAACTAGTTCTACACAATCCACGTGTTAGTTCTGGTCCCTCCATGAGTCCATCACTAGATAGCGAGACTTCTAGCTTTAACACTTCAACAATTCTCTCAACCTACACTCAGGACTTTGCGTATACATAACAATATCATAATTTCTTTCCTCAGGAGAAAAGGTTTTTGAGAAATATACACATGGGTGAAGGTCACCATTGTCATCTTTCTGTATAAGAACCCTTCCATAAACAGTGAGAGAAGCGTTGGTCATAACCCAGAAAGGTTTCTCAGTTTTTGAAAGTTGGAGCACCAGTTTCATGAAGAATGCTTGTTGTAATGTGGAAAATATAGTTTGGCACTCCTGGGTCCATTCCCAGGTGGTGGTTTTTTTTGTGAGATCATGGAGGGGTCGGCTGATATCTGAAAAGTTGGGTATAAACTTCCTGTAAAAATTGCAGAATCCGATAAAAGATTGAACTGCTTTCATACTAGTCAGTGGGGTCCATTTATGTATGGCTTCCAGTTTGATAGGGTCCAAGGTAATCTGTCCCAGTTGCACTGTAAGTCCTAAATACTCCACTTCGGTAACATTGAAGGAGCATTTTGAAAGTTTAAGGAAAAGTTTATGTTCTCTCATTTGTTGAAGAATCCAAATAGTTCATCAATGATGTTCCTCATCATCATCATTGGTATGTATGATTAGATCATCCATATAAATCTCAAGCCACTCTTCTGCAATCATATCTGCAAAGATGTCATTCATTATAGCTTGGAAGGTTGGTGGGAAGTTGCTCATTCCAAAGAACATTACTAGGGGTTCATATAATCCTAGAGGGGTAATGAACACCGCTTTCCATGTGTCAGCAGGGTTGATCAAAATATTATTATACTCCCAATGAATATCGAATTTAGAAAAAAGGGTGGCATTTTTCAACTTGTCAATGAGATTGGGGATGAGTGGAAGGGGATAAGCATTTTTGATCATATGCTCATTCAAATATCTATAGTCTTGGCAGGGTCGCAACCCACCATCTTTCTTTTGTACAAAGAAAAATGGAGAAGCCTGAGGTGATTTTGAAGGTTTGATCTTTCCAGATTTCAGATGTTTGGTGATGAAGTCTTTGCAAGCTTGTAGGTCCTTCGGATTTAAAGGATATGCTTTAGCTACCTTGGATATGAAAGAGTCATCTAACTTGATAGCATGGTTGTAGAGGCAAGAAGGTGGTAGTTCTCCTTCTATAGGTTCCCCAAATACATCAGCATAATCCTTGTATTGATCGGGTAGTTGAGTGGGACTTTTGTCTGCTTGTTGGGCTAATTCTGTAGAGATCATAGTACAAGCTATGGTTTCTTTTTGTTCCAGATAGCAAATCAGATATTGTTGGGCTACTAGATCTGATGAGTCAGTCTGGGATTTAGGAATGGAGATCCTTCCTTCTGCCCAATCGATTTGGGGGTTGACCACTCATAACCATATCATTCCTAGAATCATCTTTTTGTTAGGTTTGTGATTGTGCATTTGGACACTTTCATTAGGTTACCCTATTTAGTATTCTCAGCCACATTGTGGCTGACTTGTTTGCCTTTGTTTGCCTCTTCTTCAACCTTATTGTTAGAGTCCACTGCTTCGCTTTCCTCAGTCTTTGACAGTGGACTCCAGGTGTATATGTCTCTATTCTACAATTTACAGTCTTTGACAGTAGACTCTAGCTGTATCATTCCAGTTGTTTAACAGATTATGAGCTCTGTGCTTTAGATGTACCAAGAACATCCAATTATCTGAGGAAAATTTCTCAACATTCTCTCGCTTCCTCACACCCTCCTCATCCACACCAACACCATGTCCTCGGAGCAACACCACTCCACTCGCATCCAACCTGTTACAAACAAGACAACTACCATAGAGTGCCACTGGTTTGATATGCTTTCCCATCATTCTTTCACCTATGTTTCCTATGCTGATGACTTGTTATATGTACTTGAGGGATGTCCCTTTGATGGGATCACTAACCTCCCTTACCTGGTCTTCCATTCTTCCATAACTGGGTAGGTGTCAATTATGGTTCAATTCACTTCCTATCATCTCAGACGCTACACTCCCCTTGACCCATCTCTTACTGCAGTCACGTGTTCTCATGACCCATAACCAGATATCTCCCTCATATAGGCAATGGTACCATTGACCATATTTAGATGACACCTCATTTAGACTTAGGGGGTACAACTCTGTCTAGGTATTTATAGTGACCATTGGTACAGTATATTCCCCAGCTAGTTCTACACAATCTATGCATTAGTTCTGATCCCTCTGCAAGTCCCTCACTGGATAGCAAGACTTCTCTCTTCGACCCTTTGACAAGTTCTGCCATTGTACACACAGGACTATGTGTCTACATAACACAACCTCTGAATGGCTCCAACTACATCACATGGAGCGAAGAGATGAAGGCCTTTCTGCACTCCAAGGATCTTGTTACGCGAATGCGTACCTCGAGTGTGCTAGGACTGACCTAAAGGCAGGACGCTCACGAAGAGGTACAACTCAGCCAATAGGGAAGCTATACGTTCCTGGGTTTGGAACGGACTAAGGACTCAAG
>JBBPLU010000496.1:0-12730 GCA_038089935.1 Boletellus emodensis | reverse complement strand
GGTGAAACCTTTTTCCCGGTTTCTGGAGACTTAGTGCAATTCCTAATGATTAGTGCGCTTCATTAGTACAATTAGCCCCTGAAGCGATGTTTTCCGATGCTTCCGAGTGTTCCGAGCTTCCTGAGTTTCTGGTTCCGAGTTCCGAGCTTCCCGACCACTTCCAATCACTTCTGAGTGACTTTTACTCGGTATCATCAGAACTTCGGGAAGTCATTTCGGAACTTCGGGAATGTGTCCAGAACCTCTGGAACTCTTCGGAACTTATGTTATCAATCCTTATGTAGGATTTCAACAAATAACATTGATCTATATATTTCAAATCCTTGCAAGAAGATACTCTGGTGTAAACATGGATGTCACAAATCTTCATTTTTGACGAAGACTAGGAAACCAAAGACTTCCAGACATGTTTTGTATGACATTGGCTGCAAGCACAAGGCTCTAGGTGGCACATCTATGCTGGTGACAGGGATCAGTTCAAAGATGTTTTTTTTTCTTTAGTAGAGTGGCACTATGAGCTAGCACAGAATCTTTTGAGCTTGTGCACATATCAAATATACTAGCAATGGGGCATTATTACATGGACTGCCCAGAGGCACAAGTGAGATTCAGGAGCACTCCAAAGAAATAGCACATGTATTGGGAGGACTGGAGGAAATGAGCAGAGGATCATGCAGGGCTTGAACCTGATAATGTGGGAAATATTCTCAACAGCAATGTCACTGATTCCAAGGGAATGGAAGGTGGAGATAGGGCTTAGCCCAGTGAAAACCATCTATGGTTGTGCATGTGGCACACCCTGAGATGTTTTTCTATGAGTCCAGAGATGGTCAGAAGTTGTTGCAATCTTCTGACAAAAATGGGAGTGATCTGTGTCTACCAACTTGAATACAGTCATCATGATGTACAATGACAAGTCTTTATACATTCTCACCCTCAACACAAAGGATAATTTGAATACATGCATGCTGTGTGATCACTTCACTGGCATACTATATCTACCCCTGGCTGATTTCTGCTTGAATAAAATCGCATTGTGGGAATTCCACTTATAGCTTGTCGCGCCCGTGAAAGTGGCAATGACACCCAGGATGCACAGGACCAGATGCGGTTTATCTCCACGGGCGCACCATATCTTGCACAGCAGATGGCGCGCATTTCCTTGCCAGGCCAGGATCTGGATACACATCAACCCGTCCCTGCAGTGCGATCAAATATATTCCCAGTCCAAATTCGCCTTGTACACGGAAAGAGTAAAAGTGGACAGGGACCAACCACACGGTATGGCCGGGAATCAGCGGTGACCTGCAGAGTACTCTCTATCTCCATGTCGTCGTGAGATGATCATGATCGATTATGCCTGCGCGAAAAAAAGAGATAGTATTCACCCTCCCAGGATGGGGCTGAACTGGATATAAACGAGTGCTCGCGATATGCAGGGCAGTAGAGCCAACTACGATTCCTTCTCTTGTCTGCGCTAGCACACCACCTGAGTACGTCTCATCGTTCCGTTTGAAAGAAAGAAAAGCTGACTCTTGGATTCCCTCTAGCTCCCACTAAACGTTTAAGAGGAAAAGAAAGAGACGCACGACAACGATGGTCTGGATATCCAATCGCGACGTTCATACCGTCCATATCACCGTCACGAACAAGAGTGGCGGGAGCGCCGAACCGTATTCGCTCGCCCCACAGTCTGCGCAGGGCGAGAGTCGCGGGAGGAATCTCTGGAACAGATCAGGGCAGGAGACCTTGGCCATCCTTCGGGAAATTGGCAAGGAGCAAACGCTCCAGGTCGGCCCGAGCGACTTTGTCGCGATATATTCCGATGTGGTGATCGTCAGTCAGGCGAACGTGCACGTCGCGTAGGGCGGTGATGGATACGTTGCGAGAGAATTGTCAATGTGCTGTAAGGAATATATATCTTTGAGACGTTTGCAAGGGTTCCGAGATGAAGGGCGCTTTCGACACACCCAGAGGCAGGTCTCAATACCAAACTCTTACCACTGAGACTGCCATCTCCCGCGGCTATTTTCCTTGCTAGGCATTCAGTGTTGCATTAAGCCATGCTGCAGACCGACATTCATTCCGGACCTAGCCCTTGAGGATGAGTGGCTGGACCTACCAGTAATCATGAACACTCTGTCCCCACATCACCATTGTATAATCGATGGCGCCTACCAAGTAAGGGATACTCGCCTGCACTAACCCTAAAAAAACAGGACCTTTGGAATTAATAAAGCACACCTAGAAGGCCCCGAAGTGTAAGTTGGACCAACCACAATCCTTTCTTCGTTGCCCAGTACCCGAGTACGCCCCACCAATCTGTTTCCTTAGTTCTCCGAAAACAAAAATAAAATAAGAAGGTTCCCCAAGATATTGAATTCTCTCATTCTAAAGAGAAAGAGAAAGACGCACGCCAAGAATGGTCTGGGTGTCCAACCGTGACATCCATACCATCCACGTCTCCGCCACAAACAAGTCCAGCGACGGTGCTCCGTGGCGGTATGCTATCGCCCCGCAGTAGTGCACAGGAGAGCAGCGAACGAAATTTTATGGGAGAGATCTGGACAAGAAACTCTGGTCATCGTGCGGGAAGGTCGCAAGGGTCACAAGAGATCTATATCCTTTTGAGACTCTCGCAAGCTGCGAGCTCAGTGATGCAAAGGTTCCGCGTGCCACTCTCGATACTGGCACTGGCAAGCCCTGCCAGTAGAGCCCGAGTTCGTAAGAGAAATTGCTCTGCGTTTTATAACTTGCCGTGGTCTGACAGTGGGATCATATCTCGCTCCTATAGGAATGGGGAAGCAGGACACAGTGAAGTCACGTGATTGTGCATGTGACCGGACTTGGAACCCGTCAATTCATGGACAGAAGGGCGAACAACCAAGCAGACAGATAGAGCGGCAAAGAAAGATCGCAAACCCAGCTCATAACCAGAGCCGGACTCCTGCCAGGTATGATGATTACATGCTCATATGTAGTATGATACATCGATTCTAAACAATACACGTCCGAGGATGCGAAGAGAAAGTAGACACATTATATAGTATAGTCCACGCGATAAAAGACGGAAAAAAAAAACAGGGGAGCGGAAACGCGAATGAAAGACAAACGCCCCCGTGGATGGTAGTGTGATCTACAGGCTCACAACATGGCCTGCTCCAGGTAAAACGCTCTCGCGTTCGACAACAACGCCACCTCCGTTCCTTTCCACCACCCCGTCAACGCCTTCCGTTCCTTTTCCCTCGCCTCCCCCATCACCCTCTTGACGGTCACCTGAAAGACCGCCGAAACGGGTCGATGATCCGACACGTTCGGCTCCCATCGTCGATACGCCACCAGCGCCACTCTCTTGGCTTCTCTCGACCGCCACAAGACCCGGTCGCACCACGCTGGGACGCGGCGCTTCTCCGACGTGTCGAACGCGTTCGAACCCCGGTCGTACTTGTACGTCGGCGGAAACGTCAACGGGCCTTCGCAAAACGCCCGGAGCCGAAACGCACGGTTATGTTTCATCTCTTTGAGCAGCTGATCGTGCGTCCGTAGTCCGTCAAGTTCGTCGGCTTGGATGGCGGCCACGACGGCATCTCGCCGTTGGTCTATACGATAGTTCATATCGCCGTTGAGCTGAAACCACCACAAGAAAAACGTCCGCGGTCAGTCGCTTCGATCTCGGGTAGATACGAATAAACGCACAAAAACGATCTCATGGTCGAGGACCATCGACCCGTCGCCTCCGCCGACATACGCAAACCCCTCCTCGATAGGTTGTGTGGGGAACACGCCGGTTTCTTCCAGAAAAGCCGCGACGTCTGCGTTACGTTGACGTACGTGATGCTGCCCAGCAGCCAAGTGACAATTGATGAAGCACAGACTCGAATCGTCAATCACGAATCGCGCAGCGATACCACCCTGAAAGAGGAAGCAAGAATGTCAGTCCTTCTTCCCGACGTCACATGCACGAGAAACCTCATCCCACCTTATTTCCATACCGTCCTCCCATCCCCCTTTTGATGGTCGTGATCGCGGCATCCTTCAGAGAAGCCCGTTCCACGTTCTTGATGAACATACACGTGAACAATCCCACCAAACTCTCCGTGTGAATCACCGTGTATGGTGTGTCAGGAGGCATCGCCAACCTCACTGCCTGGATCAATCGATCATGCCACCTTTTATAACTCGACGTCACTTTTTCATTAATCTTTCCTTCGTCCCCTTTCTTCTTGCCACCCAACAGGACCGTCTTGGCTGCCATCTTACGCGATTCGAGGTCAATCAACTCCTGGAATCCAAAAGAGATGATATCGGGGCTGTCGACACAAGTAAGGACGTCGTGAAGGAACCGGACATTCTCAGGGTCGCCCGCAAGGGCCTCGGGCTTCGCAGCATCCACGTTCCACGTGACGACGAGCACTTTCAAGTCCCGGAACGTGCTAAACGCATGTTCGCGTTTCAATAGCTCTTGCTCTGCCCTCGATCATGAGTCATCTGCGTCCACAAACGTCGTGCTCCCTCACTCACCAATGCGATCGGCGCCCAGCAGTCCGTCCCAAAACCTGATCTGCTCGTCCCGTCCCACGCTCACCACACACAGCTTCTCCACGTTCAGCGTCGAGTACGGGTCCACGAAAATGCGGGAGACAGGCAACCCACCGTGAGCGTCCCAACAGTTGGTGACAACCCACGGCTTCGCGCTCACGTCATATGCAGAGATCGTACCCTTCCGCCCGCCAGCCCACAGGCGGTCGTTGACGCCCTCCAGACAGAGCACGTCGGACGTGCTCACCTTGACCACGTCGACACAGGCAGGTATCCCGTCGCTCGTAGCGACGTTCCAGATGCTGATGTACCCAGCTTCATGGCCCAGGTAGACGTGGTCGGGATGTGAAGGGAGGATGGTGCCCGAGGTCACCGCGCCTGCATGCTGATTTAGCGCAACCGTGCGACCGACGCTCCCTGGCGCATATATGTCGTATATCCGAACGACGGGTACCGAAGTAGTGCCAACGCCATGCATGTCCGTCCGTACGGCAGTCCACAACAAACCTCGGAACAACTTTACAAACTCGACCTTCTCTCCAAGGCGATAAAGCCGAGGAGCGGTGTAGACCAGGTGGACGTCGTCCGCCGAACTTGCACCGACGCTCGCATTTGCATTGGATTCAAAGACGAACGTTTTCCCCAGTTCGTCTGCGGTGATCATCGCGGACCCGTGTCGAGATATATGCGTCACCTGAGAAGCATGGAGGCCCATTTTGGAAAACGTGAAAGCGCCCAAATGAACGTCCACTTCCAACAAATGCCCTTCCTTCGTTCCAACCCACAAGAACTTGCCCACGTCCGTCTTGCTACATGACGATTTGAATTCGACGCAAGACACTATCGCGCCCCTCATGGTATCTCTAGTGTCAAGGGTCCACAGAGGTCCAGAATTGGAAGACAGGTCGTAATACTTGATGTGCTGCCCCGACGCCACCGCTATCGCGTTCCCAGCCACAGAAACACATCCGGAATGCGCTGGGACATGTATCTTGTATTCCAAGAAATTGGCGCTAGGCATGCTGGGGGGACGTCGCGAGGAACGACTCGAGTCAGGGAGGGATTCGACACTGCGTACACGGGGATCTTCCTCCGAAGCGGACTCCTCGTCAGACGAGGGAGAGGGTGGGCGGCGCATGGGGGGCAGCTTGTCGCCTAATCCGATCGTACGCGTGGGCGGTGGCGGAAGCCTTGCGTTTCCGAGGACCTTGCGTTCTCCAACTGGGGAGGTGGCGTCAAGAGGAATGAGGGCATTGTTTCGTGGGGAGGCCAGACGCGCTGGAAGTGGTGGTGCGGAAGATGGGGCGTCGAGTGCACCGTCACCCTGAACGCGACGAGAGGGCAGTGGTGGTGCGACGGGCTGCGTGAGCGTGTGCGCGAGGGAGCTTGAGATGGAAGAATTGTGGGGCTGCAAGGGTGTGTGTAGGCCATTCGAGTGGCGAGGTGGACGTGGCGGGGCACGTGGGACAGGCCGAGGGGGTGGTCTTGGCTTGGAAGCAGGCGAAAAACCGGAAAGACTCTCGCTGGAGCTACCCGAGGGTTGCCGTTCCGGGTGAAGGTTATACATTTCATTCGCATGGGTCATGCTATGGGAACCGGTCGCTTTCTGCGGTTGAGCGGCGGGTGACAGGGAAACCTCTGATATCTCCGACACTTCAGACTCGTTGTCGGAGAAGGGACTACAATGCGATGAATTGGAACTGCTCAGAAGATCCAAATTATCCACTCTCGCGAAAAGGGCCGAATTGAGTGGTCGTGTAGGCCGAGCGGGTAATATTGGCGGACTCGTTATTAGAATGCTCGGCTCGCTATGTAAGGGCGGGTTATCGTCGCGAGTCTGCGATGTGGAGGCACCCTTGGAACTACATGTTTTCCGTTACAGTAGCCCGATAATGGGATTACGAGTCACTCACGCAAATATGCCGCGCACGGCTGCAACGTTGCTTGAGCGAGGTGTGGCGTCTATGGTGGCGACAGCGGTGGAAGGGGTTTCAGCGGAGGAACCCGTAGAAGACGATCGAGAAAGATCAGGTCTGGTATGGCGAGGGGGGATCGCGGGCGGTGCATGTTCGATCGCTGCCGAATCGCTGTGTGACGTCATCATTGGGGGTCTGGGAGGCCTGGGAGTGGTAGGCCGCAAGGGGGACGACATGGACGCTTGTATCTGTGTTGGACAACTGACATGGGGTCGTACGTGAGCACCCAACGAACAAACACGACGCAGGGATAGAAGGACCCGAACCATGCACGGCCTCAGACTCACCAAAACCTGTTCCGAAGTGACGCCACGCCTGCCAAGCACCCTTCTTCGTCGGTTTCCATTGACCCGTCGTTTTTCAAGTCTGGCAGCACGGAAGGGGGTCCAAGCTTCGGGCTGGTCTTTGGTGACCGGAGCGCGGCAGGAACAGGGACCGGGCGAAGGAGCGGAGAGGCAACAGGAGATGATAGGCGTTTCTTGGTCCTCGGGGGCGGCGGGGGTGGTGCACGCTTGAGGGCGGCCGCCTTCATGTCTGGGTTGGACCCTTTGCTGCGGATGTCACACACGGGTGCAGCGGGCTGAGACTGCGGAATGGAATGGTCGGGAGTCAAAGAGGGCCGTGGTTTGGAGCGAGGTACTGCTGCTGGTTCAGAGGTGAGCGCCGTATGGGCCTGCAGAGGGGTTGGAGCGAGCAAGGCGGGGGTCGACTTGGGCAATGCATGAGGCACGGCGGCGGCGTGGTCGAGCGCAAATTGTTCGAATCTAGACTTGAGACTTTTGATGGATGGAATGGGTGCTGATTCGATATCAGAGCTGATGTCGGCCATGACGAGACGGTGCGGTAGCGAAGAGGAAAGACGGACGTAGGCACTAGGACATGTAGTCGTCGAGGCTGTGCGGTGGAGGCTCCTCTGGACGTCGGTCAAAGGGAGGGATATTGGCAAGAAACGAGTGACCCGACGAGGACAGCGTCGCCGTCGCCGTCAACGTCGGTGGGGTCGGTGTCGCAGAGCGAGTCTGCGCTGTCGTGCGGTCTCCGGACTCGTTGCCCGCTTTGGCAACTCGGAGCCGAACCACAACCACTCCATCTTGACGCTTCCTCTGCTACACTCACCCCAGCAGTACTGTTCCGATTCCCAGTGTCGCATGCGTGGAATAGGTCCATCCGATCGGTCATGGTCATTACGGAGGTATGCACAGAAAATAGCCACTCGAGAAGCAGGACGATACCAGCACCAAACAATGAATGGTACAGGATGACCTACACAGCGGTCCATCCGAGGGGGACCCACGAGACCCAACGTCCGATTCAGATGACTCACCAGAATGACAAGAATCGGACAGTGTTAAGCATGTTTGACCGATCGTCCGAGTTTCCCATCCCGAATGCCTGCCTTATACTCTTCGGGGCAGTGGCATGTGCTCACCAGAACCCCACTAACGTGATAAAGACAACTTTGGTCTCGTCATGGAACGAACCGGAGCGAGTGCGTTGCACCCAGATAAGCGACTCTAAGAAACGGATCGAGTCGGGGAATGACCAGTGCCCAAATTCGGTCTCGGCGAGCTCAGCCAGCAGCCAGCAGCGGTCCACTGGTCGTCGTGCTGAAAGCCATCGCGTTTGTTTGCCGCGAGATATAACCATGGGCACGTGATCTCAAGACGAGCAAGAAAACATTCATGTCTTCATTCCATCCTCTCCGGAAGCTACCCAAATATGTGGTCTTGGCTAAAACATTCGGGTCAATGCGACAATCTTGCGATCGGGGTCCCACGCGGGCATGGACATCACTCACTTTACGAGCAAACAAACAAACAATGCGTGCCAAAACGCTGCATAACGTTGCTGACACAAGACGTGTCGCTCCACAGGGCCCTACCGGCGCGAATGACTCGACAGCCAGAGCTCGGGCGCAGACCGGTGGGGCGCTGAGCGATGAGTATTACGGATTCCCAAGAGCACACTGGATATGAGAACCAATGTCATATCGTGTCTATGTTTCGACATAGGTTCGGCGAGTGTTCGAACTTTGTCCAGACCTCATACTGATGTCGGTCTGGGGATGGCCAGGACGAGTGTGCGCAGCGAACAACGTGTGAACTTACATAATCCTTTTTCCTCAGGCTCAGGCCAATACATCCACGTCTGCACCTTGGGAGTGGAGGGGATGATCGCCCCGATAGGCGGCACGAAGACTCCGGGTAATAAAGACGGACGCGGCGCGGCGCATTACCGGCATCCTCGGTGAGAGGCTGAAGCCGACCTGTCGTTACACTGGTTCCGATCACTGATACGGGGTTATCTCCTCAACGTTACCGCGAAGTCGCTGCACAATGACTCATATTATATGAGTGCCGGTGGGGTTCGTTCGCCACGATGGAAGCTAAGATCGTAGCAGATGTGGAGCACCCTCGGAGCTAGCAGGGTCGTTTTGCTGACACGTCCCAGCAGGATTCCAAGTTAGCACATCCGTCCGTTCAAGCTGGTACCGATTTTTCCGGGAATATGTCAAGACGACAGTCAAACACACACACAGTGACTTCTCTCCGTGACATCCCTTGCCTCTTTGAAGGACTTCCTACGCGGCCGAAAGCAATCATTGCACCACATGGTGTTTGGTAACCTTTATGCCCCGGCCCCCGAGGAAAATCTCGTGCTATTCCGTTCCGACGGTGCAAGTAGCACCTCAAAGCTTCTCGTCGACATATCGGGTTCACTGATAATGGGAGGTCGTAATCCCCACTGCGTATAAAAGGCGTTGCGAACAGCACTTCATGAAGGCAGACAAACCACCCATCCATATCTCTCAATGTCATCCGCCATCTCCCTCGATGCGTTCTCAATCAAGGTACCGGAGTTCCTGAGCGAAACTCTGCCTACGCTCCGTCTCTATCCCGCACTCGACGCAGTCGGTGCTTGCGCCGTTGTCTGGGCGATCCTCAGATGGAGGCGCATGTCCCGGGAGCGGCTCCGCACCACGCAACTCAGGGGCCCTCCCAGCGAGAGCTTTGTCTATGGTGTCGGGGACAAGGTATTTGACGCGGATCATCCTGGCGACGTCTACGAAGCATGGGCTCGCGAGTATGGACCGGTCTATGAGGTACCTTCGACCCTCGGTGGCAAGCGGATCGTGTTGTGCGACCCCAAGGCCATCGCGCATTTTTACGCCAAGGAAACTTGGACATATGTTCAGACTCCTATGACCCAGAGAATTCTCGAGGATGTAGTGAGTAGCCTGCTCGTTCGTATTGAACACTGTCGCTAATCACGTGAGATTTAGACTGGCAAGGGTTTGCTATGGGCCCACGGAACGAGCCACAAGAGGCATGTCCACAAGCTTCTTGCGGGAAAAGAAACCATTGACCAGTCTATTGACACCAGGCAACGCAAGTCATTGACGCCTGCCTTCAGCAACGCTGCGATCAGGCAGATGGCGTCTGTTTTCTATGATGAAGCGTACAAGGTACATTTGCGAGTCACAGTCACTTGTCTAGTCTAACATGGTATTGGATGCAAGGCCAAGAGCGCGTGGGACGCACTTATCGAGTCAGGTGGTCAGAATGATGCCGTCATCGACGTCCAGGACTGGTGAGTTTTATGGTACGGCGGTTTTTAATCAGTCTCTAAATTGTCAAATCTGGAAGGATGAACCATATTTCGTACGTCTCTGCCTGCCGTCTTCTCCAGATATGTCAATGATTGGTGCGATAGCCTTGATAGTATTGGTCTTGCAGGTTTCTCTCACAACTTTGGGGCTTTGGAGGGCAAGCGTGCATCCGTCGCAGAGGTCTTTGATGTATTTGGTGCATCCCCTGGCTCAGCAAAGAACAAACTTATCCTCCTCTTGTCCGAGAAACTTCCGTTCCTCATGCGACTCCCTACCTCACGTACGCAGCTGTTCCGCCACCTCAACACGGCGATGGAGGAGATCTCAAACGGGCTCCTGGCCAAAACGCAGAAGGAGTTGGAAATGGGCGTTGTCGAAGAAAAGGGGGACAAATCTGTCATCGGCTTACTTAGTTCGTATCCGGTCTAGATGGTTGGTACTTTCACTCACATATAGCATCTGAAAAACAGTCAAGGGCGCAAACGGCGTTTCGGAGTTTTCATTGACCAAAGAAGAGGTCATGGCTCAGGTAAGTCAAATTTACCTTACCGGTATTCCAGTCCAGGCGCTGATCTCGTTCAAGATGAAAGTCTTGCTCATTGCAGGATATGAAACTACCTCTGGTGGGTGTTTTTTCGTGTATCTCGAAAGAAAACACAGCTGATATTCCCACCCGTAGTCAGCTTGACGGTAAACACCACAGGTGCATTGCTCGTTCGTCCGCTGATACGTTTGTATGTTTAGTGGACGCTCCTTGAACTATCACGGAACCCAGATGTTCAGACGAGGCTGCGAGACGAACTTCTCGAGCATGGTGCAGATCCGACTTATGATCAATTCAACAGCGGCCTTCCCTACCTCGACGCTGTCGTTCACGAGATCCTGCGCCTTCACCCACCTGTCGTTGAGATCACCCGCGTGGTACGTTTCCACTGATCTCCTGCCACGTTTCTTTCTCACCGTCTGCTTTCTTACCGCGCTGTCTGGCGATAATCGATGACACACTCTGATTGGATGTCGGTCGGACAGGCCGTCGAGGACGACGTCATTCCGCTTTCGGAACCTGTCCGTACTAAATCGGGGGAGCTGGTTGACAGTCTTACGATCGCCAAAGACACGCTCGTGACGATTTCGATGGAGTCCACGAACCGTTCGACCACTCTCTGGGGGGACGATGCCAAAGCGTTCCGACCGAACCGATGGCTCGAGGACGCGGCGTCTGGCCAGAGCGGGATCCCTGCCAAGGCGAAAGAGGTCCAGGGACATCGCCACCTGCTCACCTTTTCCGACGGCCCGAAAACATGCTTGGGCAAGAACTTTGCGGTGATCGAGGTCAAGGTATGTAGGGTATGTTGGAGCGTGTTTCTTGACGTCTGATCTTTTGGACTGGGGATGCCTTCCACGTGAACGCGCTTCCTCGGACACAGGCGGTATTGACGGTGCTCATCAAGAACTTTGTCTTTGAGCTGCGTGACGGTGCGGACGCTGTCGTGCTTGGGAGAGGGATGCTTCCACGACCGAGGATTGCGAGCGAGGTGGGGTGTAAGCTTCCCTTGCGGGTGAGGCCATACGTGGCCTGAGACTTGTCGGACTTGAGACTCGTTGCCGGCGAACGAGTGCCTCCCTGGGTGAGGAGACACGTGTTCCCGATATGTATCCCTCTTTTTTTCGTCTTTCTGCTACTATCGCACTCGAATTAACTTGGCCTCGTCATAATATCATATGTTTATGTAGAATGTCTTACTCTTGGATCATGTAGCCTTCGACGGCGAGTCGTTTCGTTTTAATTTCGGATATCGATTGATTGCGACGCACTCGGGGAGTCGAATAGGGAAATAAGGTTTGCGCGCAAATGCTGAATAGCAAATAATTATAATTTGTAAATCTCTTTTTTTTCTCCCGTGAAGAGTGACCACGTAAAGGGTCGCTGCGTCGTACTGACCTGGCCAGTCGATGTGTGGCTAGCACCACATCGATAATCCAAGGTGATCAATCAAATTTTCACTGGTATGTATGTGACAACACACGGGGAGGAGGCACTCGGAACGAGAAGGCATAGCACTAGCAACGTGCAGGGCATGCGTATTCCACGCTTCCCGGTTCACATATGTATCAGGCAACGTACGGCCGTACGCGCAAAGGCAACTTGCAGCCCACTTCGCCAGCAATCTTTGGCCTCGGAAGAACCCCTCGCCCAATCTCAATCTTTGAATCCACCCCGTCCCGTAGCTCAAACACGAAATTCTTGACGAGCACCGTCAACACCACCTGCACCCCAAAGAATCAGTCGCCCAAAACGGGACATCGCTGCTACGGTTCTCCAGATTCAAAAACCCACCTTGAATTCGGCGACTGCAAAGTGCTTTCCTAAGCACGCCCTTGGCCCGTCCACGAACGTGAGCAGGTGCCGATAACCCTGCACTTCTCTCGCCTTGGCCGGGATTCCGCTCTGGCCGGACGCTGCGTCCTCGAGCCATCGGCTCGGCCGGAACGATTTCGCATCTTCGCCCCAAATCGCAACGGACCGGTTGATCGACTCCATCGAGATGGCGACGAGGGTGCCCTTTGCGATCGTCAAGCTGTCCACCAGCTCGCCGGATTTGGT
>JBBPLU010000495.1:0-16822 GCA_038089935.1 Boletellus emodensis | reverse complement strand
AACTCGACAAAGTACATCGCTTCTTCACCATAGCGGATACGCACCCCGATACGGCGATCATCCAGATGGTGCAGAAGCTCAACGCAGAGGTCCAACAAAATACAACAGTCATCGCCGAGTGTGTACTCGACGAATTCCAACCTCAGGGCGAGGCATCGAGCGAGGAGCAAAACCCTGCCATACAGAGGGTCTCCGTGTACATTGGTCAGGCACTCGCGGGCTCCTTGAGGAGGAAGAAGCGCGATGACCTAGCCTTGTATCTCCAAATCGCCTTCCAAGCCTTCCTCACGCACTACCTATCTGGCGTCATCTCTGCGTGGACGACCAAGGAAGAACACAACAGCGTGATCGACACGATATACCAAGAATTGCAGACACATGGTAAGCAATCGAATTTGAGATGACCCATGTTCCTACTGATGAGCGATATGGTTGATAGAGGCACAAACGATATCTGGCCATTGGCGATCCCTCACGCGGGCCTACATCTCGCCGACTTGCAGAAGCCACCCACACACGATCATCTCAACTGCTGTTGCAGGGCTGTCGGACATTCTAGTTGCAGCGGGTTGCGCCATCTCAGCCTCTGCTGCGAAGTCGTCGGTATCTACTAAGTTCCCGGGCAAGGTGTCATCCATCATCCAGATTGCGGGAGAGTTGAGTAAGATGATTGGGGAGGTCGTGTCGAGCGATTTCGAGGTCCTGGCTATCCAACCGGATGTGGCGTTTGAAGAGACCAAGATGGAAGAGGACGTGGATGATTACGATGATCGGGACATGGCCGGTGGGACAGCGACGGGCAAGAAAGTACTGTGCTCGACTCATTTGGGTTTGACGAAACGCATGCCACAGGAATCGGGTAAAATTACGTTGACGGCGATGAAAGCGAAGGTTCTTCTTGAATCTTTCCTGAATGCTTAGTTTAGCTCTTATACGGGGCTTTTCTTCTTTGACGTTCGTCTGCATGTGTTTAATTTGTTTGCATCGTACATCTTGTATCGTGATCTGTGCTTATGCTGGAATCAGGGTTCTCGTAGGTACAGGCTACCTATAAACCAGATGTTCTGCTTTCAAACTTACGGAGGATTGTCGGAGTTATTCCTCGTGAACGGCAAGAGACGTGATCGATTGATCCTCGAACCATTTCTTGTCACTGAGGATTACCAATGGGCTTTTCAAAATGTCCGCTTGGATGGGAGTTCTCATCTAGTTCCAGCACAAGCGAATACTCCCTTGACGGAAGTTCCTCCCGAATTTTTCGTGTGCAGGTCACGGTAGTATGTATATTTATAAAGCCTGGCCCGGGCGACCAAGTGTCCTGCAGAGTGCTTGTTTCGGTGTTCTCCCCGTCATGGATGCACCACATCGCTGACATCCACAAGATGTTGCCGAAATAAGATCCCGGATAGCCGGGCCAAAATCTGCGATTAGACCCTGCATACTATCAGAATCATCGAGCATTCAAGTCGAGGTTGAGGGCAGGCCCGACTACCGCGAGCCCGTAGAACAGATGTGTAAGTACCATGAGTTGGAATGTAAGAAGTCACACAACGACCTAATATGGAGGTCTAGGCGCCAAAACGTTTTACGATCCCGACTCGTTCAAAGGTGAGAGCGCAACCACAGACGAATCCGATCCTTTTCTACCCTTCCATGTTTAAAAAGGACTCAAGTAAAACCTTCGCCTTGAGGACCATGATTTCCTGTTTTCTCCCCCTCTCCCATAGGGATCCTACTGGTATCCGCTTCATCAACCCTATGTGAGTCGCACATAGCACTGGTCCTTCTTGGATTCCGACCTGGTCCTCATCGGTGTCTTCCATATTCTTTTCCTCGAAATTCTCGCCAGGGCGAACGATGAAAACCTCGAAGTCACTTGAAATCACATCGTCGAACAATTTGTTGAGGCGCCCAGCGAGCTCGACGAGCAAGGCCATTCTCTCCTCAAACTTGAACGAAATTTTCGATATGATATCAGACTGTGTAGCGGTGCAGCCTGCAGCCGACAGGATATCAGCAAGGTCTGCAATGATGGCTTTAACGAGGGTCCCCGAGTCGCTAACGGAATTCTGAGCGATATGGACGCGGGCAAGGACACGCCAGCGTCCGGAAATAGCTTGCGCTTCTGTTGACCCAACCCCATCAGGTGGAAGAAAATACACTCGAGCTCTTGGTTTCCTCACCTACTTTACGCAATTTCCGATAAATGCCATTGATGAACGCAGTATGCGCTGGTTCAGAAGCCCAGGAAGAAACCATTTGGCAAAACGTGGACGCAAAGTATGCTTGGAACGCAATTTGAAGTAGCATAGGAATGTCTTCTGGCGTCTTCGTCCCCAAAGACTTCACTAAAACTTGGCCGATGTGCCCTGAAGCCCTTTGTATGGCAAGGCCCCGTTCTTTCGTCAGATTCGTATCGACGTCGCTAAACCCGAAATCCTTTGCGAGCGACTCAGCCATATACATAGTGTTTTGCTGGATCTCTGCATTCAATCTCTGAAGTGCATGGATAATATCCGAGTCTGACGATTTGTCCGGAGCGCTGAAAAAGCCATTCGACCTCTCCAAATCTCTTGATTGGGCTTCACAACGCTTCCGAAGCTCGGCAACTTCGTGGTGGGAATCGGAGAGATCACGTCGAAGTCGTTCAATTTCCTCGGATTCTCTTGCAGTCCGTTCTTTGTCCTCAGTGTTCATCATCTCTGGATTACCTTTGATGGATGGTGGAGAAGAGGGCAGTCCCCTCTCTTCATGTAGTTTGGTCTCTGAGCGAAGGAGTTCGATGCCCACTGAGCTGGGTTGAACGGGGGGCTGTGGGACGCCGACTGCCCGGGCAGGCCCCTCTGTCTTGGAATCAGGGAGCTTGGCGTCCACCGAGCTGGGTTGGATTGCTGACTGTACGCCAACCGCCTGGTCTGGTTCCTCTGTCTTGGAATCAGGGAGCTCGTCCTCCACAGAGCTGAGTTGAGTAGCCAGTTGTGGGACACCAACTGCCCGGGTAGGCCCCTCTGTATCGGAATCAGGGAGCTCGTCGTCCACCGAGCTGGGCCGAATAGCTGGCTGTGGGACGCCAATCGCCTGGTCTGGTTCCTCTGTCTCCTCCACAGAGCTGAGTTGAGTGGCCGGTGGTGAGACGCCAACTGCCCGGGCAGGTCCCTCTGTCTTGGAATCAGCGAGCTCGTCGTCCACCGAGCTGTGTTGGATTGCCGGCTGTGCAATCGCCCGATCTGGTTCCTCTGTCTCCTCCACAGAGCTGAGTTGAGTAGCCGGTTGTGGGATGCCAACTGCCCGAGCAGCCCCCTCTGTCACATAATCAGGGAGCTCGTCGTCCACCGAGTTGGGTCGAATAGCCGGCTGTGGGACGCTAACCGCCTGGGCTGGCTCCCCTGTCTTGGAATCAGGGAGCATGGCATCCACCGAGCTGGCTTGAATTGCCGGCTGTGGGACGCCAATCACCTGGTCTGGTTCCTCTGTCTCTTCCACAGAGCTGAGTTGAGTAGCCGGTTGTCGGACGCCAACTGCCTGAGCAGGCCCCTCTGTCTCAGAATCAGGGAGCTCGTCGTCCACCGAGTTGGGTCGAATAGCTGGCTGTGGGACGCTAACCACCTGGGCTAGCTCCCCTGTCTTGGAATCAGGAAGCTTGGCATCCACCGAGCTGGGCTGAGTAACCGGCCGTTCGACGCTGACTGCCTGGGTCGGCTTCCCTACCTCGGAACCACCAGATGTGTAGCGAAGGACTAGGGTACGAATGATGCGATATGTACCCTGCGGCCTCAAGCTGAATGACCCACGCGAGGCACGCATGTGACGCTCGGTACCACCAGCAGTGTCCCGGGAGGAAGAAGCTACTGGGGCAGACTGATCGGCCTCGACGCCAAGATCATCCCGACCAGCAGGTGGGGTGACCTCTTTGTCACTTTTTGCTTCGATCTGGGGGACTACGTGGACGCTGGACGAAGCGTGCTGCTCATTCTTCCAGTTGGCTTCCCCAGACGAACGGGGGATGGACTGTGGTCAGCAAGTGTGAGATCACCTTCCTCTCTGCACATGCAAGTCGTCGTACCGTGGTATTCTCTAGTGCCTCTGTCTTACTCGTCTCCTCGACTACAGGGTGGCCTGGCCCCTCTATGGCCGCATCCTGAGGTGGGGAATCATGCGCTCGCCGTAACCTTGGGGATGACGGTGGCTGTCGCCGCCTCTGAGTGAAGCGTCTGACAACAGCCCCTACACCGCCCCTGCTGCCAGTTGTCTATGATAGGAATCGTACATATCCGGATTTCCTGGAATGCATACCTGTTCTGAGGAACGGAGTCGGTACTTGTGGTGGCGGCTAGTATCAAGTTTCGACTGTGCTAATGAAACGTTCTGGGGGATGTACGGTTGGTCGTATTCGCGTCTTTATCAGGTTCGACGTAAAGTGTGGGTGGTGTTGTGGAAGGGTGGGCCAGGAGATGTGGCAGCAACCAGTCTGAGCGATCATGCGTGCACAGCCGTGCATGCACGAGGCTAATAAGTACGGTACGATACAATAGTACTCTCTGCCAGCAGAACACCATGGGTGTTGCCCAGGGTACTTTGGCAAACATGCCATGATCAAGCAGCACCGAGTGCAATCCGGACATCCATGGCAGAAGCTTTCGACCGAGTCTTTTCGAATGGCCATCCTGCTTGTCGCTGGATCAGCTTCGAGTCGGGAAACAACTTCAGACTACAAGAGGAAGCGAGCCAGCAGTGCACAAACTTCCTTGTCTGGAATGGCTCGAAAGGAAAGTTCCGGAACGCCTCGCACAGTGACATTGTATGTGTTTCATGATCCTGGCTCATTGAGGAATTGAATAGCGGCCGCGTGTTCACGGCGCACATTTCCTCAGTGGGAATGACACGTCATAGCAACAGCTAGGCGCTACGAGAAACGGACCACGAGTGATTCACGCAGCAAGTCCACTCGGAGCTTGATCCTTTGAATTTCCAGAGTGGGCCCAACACCCTATGTAACGGTGAGACCCCAAACACGCCCAAGGCTTCCCTGCAGTTTCCTGACTTGTCGCAGAACCCTGAATTATTCGGGGCACAATGCCAGATTGATCTTCCTTTCAGTCATGGGTGCTGTGGGAATGGGCGTCAGTGTCTACGCCGGCGGAGTGGGAGCGGCCTTGGGGTAGCCTCGTGCATGGATGACCTCCCCTTCCCAGTATGCCTCTACGGATAGCCTGGCAACCTCCCCACCCACCCTTCGGGTCATGCCTGGTAGAGCCCGAAAAAAAATCATGATCTTATCCCCTCGTCGCCGCATCAAACCAGCACTCTCCCTACCACCCTTGAGCTTCTGGAAGCTTCCTAACCCGCAAACATTCGCCATGCGGCAATGCCCAAGCCGATATTCAGCTACCTGAAAAAGTTTATTCCGCCATGGAAGTGGCATCCCTGGACCCTGGCACTGTTCCAAACGACTCGAGGCTGGATCACGCCAGCGACTATCGGAATGGAATCACTGTTTCTGGTGGTGCGGACACGCCATCTCACGGGATGGGGATGAACCCGCATTCCCGCTTCTTTGGGCACGGGCGGCCGGCGCTATGGGCATGGGCCCTCCTACCAGTGAGCTTTAGGAAACGAATGTACAGGTGGGGGTCTCGCCAGAGGAAGCTCTTGCTGATGCTGACAAAGTGATGGGTCCCCAAGCCTCCGCTTGCCATCTCGGAAGCCTCCAAGGAAGAAGGTAGAGCGAGAATCGGCAATTGGGGCGGAGCCTGAAGCGGCGATCATCGATCACCCTCCATCGACTACGATGGGGACGTTACCGCGGTAACGAGGCTGAAGAGGTATAGTGGACACTCCGCCCACTCACATACTCAAGGAGAGACTGCCTTGGAAAGCCTCGATGAATATTGGCATTCAACCGCGTTGAGGTGGTCGAGTCCATCGTGATATAAATTCCATGTCCATCTCAAGTATTGTTATGCACGTTACAGCTAAATCCACGTCTGTGTTCCATTTCGATTAGTGGACAAACATCGGCCCGTAGTAGTGTGATTCACCCGTTGTCGAGAGCAGCTCAGACAAGTTGAAGCACAAGACAAGTTGGATGCATGTCGCGTAGACTGCCCATGATGTAGTTCAATCGCTACATAAGCCTTGTCATTTCGATTTGCTTGTCCGCACGAAACAAAGCAAAAAGTGGTACGGATGGATCATACCCGCAGAAACTATGTTGTGTGGTGAGGCTTACCACAGTGCAATCATGCATCCAACAGATAAACCACTCCCCCTGGTTGATCGAGTCAGTCTCTATCGTGCACAGGTTATGCCGGGTTTCACAGGCCAGATTGAGCGGTCAATCCCTGGTGCCGCCACTGTTGCGCAAGCCAGTAAGGACTACAGCATTAAAAGTTTTGAATGCTTAATGGAGACTTACTGCAAGATCGAGCACGTTTAGCTTGCGGTTTCGTCCCGGATTGAGGGGTGTGCGTTGGACATCTCCACAGTTCCATAGTCCGTTTGATTGTGCGGGTGCTGATTCCAGCGGCTCGAGAGATCTCACCAGGTTTCCGGTGAGCTGACGTAGTTGTTCCTTGGTAGCCCGGGGGATGTGACGACGGTTCCCAACCATGATACATGATGTCTGGCATAGAGCCGAATCCGTTGAAACAGCGCCTGCTTGCGCCGAGCCAGTGTTTGTTCAGTAAACAAGAGTAAACTCAAATCGGAATGGAACCGGAAGCCTTGTAGTCTAACGTTTTGGATTTAGCTGTAACCTTATAGCCAAATTATCGGAAACCTTCAATGTTACGATTATCTTCGTGGATCAGAGGGCCCTCGTCTTGTTCACCTGGCTCCGTTTCCGATCGAATTATTGGCAGACGACCACATTCCATGTACACGACATCATTACAAGGAAATCCAGCCAAGCGAAGCATAGTACTCCTGACATCTTACGAGACAGAGACCAACGGCACAGAGACCAACAAGATGATGCGCTGAACCAGCAGTACGAATTCAACCAAAGCTTGGGCGTGAGGCCAGAGAATCAGCCCTGAGCGTACAGCACCTTCAACGTTTCTGGATCAGGTCCATACGTGACCTTTGCTGGGACTCTGCAGTGCGATTTAGACGGAACAAAGTGTGAACGTTTTCCGACACTCACCTTCGTTCGCCTTCCTGGAGAGTGGGAATTGAGTCAGCGAAGCGTGAAAGACACGTGTCTCCACAACTTACTTTTGTTTTCCACCCGAGGTACGCTTGAAGTTCCGAGAGCCCGAACAACACGGCCACATTGTAATCTAACTCATAGTAGTCACGACCAGAAGCCCTCTTCGCAATTAGATCCTGCGCAGCTTCACCTAAGTTTGCGCTAATAGTACAGAGTGTAGAGAAGGAGCCTAAGGTGTTTCACATCAGAACGAGAGCGCGGGAGGGAGGACGGAGAGGAACCCGCCTTTGTCTTGATCGACCCATTTCGGGACAGGCATATCGCCTTGGTAGGCTACCAGATGCACACTCTGCGTGTTAAAGTCATCCGGACTACTTTCCGTAAGTGAAAACGATTCCCGGAATTCCATCTCCTTGTTAACCTGAGTACCCTTTTTCGATCCAAGAAAGTTCAACTTTTTCTCAACTACCATCCCACAAACAACGGCTTACCCTGAGGAGCTTCGTCTCAAAGTACCCTGGAACGTAGCGATCCCCCGTCGGGTCAGTTTCCCACTGGTCCTTCCTCTCAATGTGTTGTTTATCCCTGTCATCGACAGACACCGCACAGACGACACCGTATGTGGCGCGCGCAACTCGCGCGGCGATCAGGTGATTCTCACCATCAACATAAGATAACACTGCCCCATTAGCGACCGCCTTGTTGCTAAAAGCGTGTCGGCAAAGTTCGCGATACTTCCAAGGCAAACACCTACATATGATTGTCTGGACGGCAAATCACAATGTTCTTGCCTTCAAAGTACAACTTGAGCCGAGACCAGAGCCAGTCGTTTGTTGAAAGTCCCCCAACAAGGAATGCCGTCTGAAGAGGAGATGGATAAGATCCGTTGTGCCAAAGACATGATGCCTACATGGACCTGCGTCTTCGCAGACTCCTGTTGTTTCTCGAACGCGTCAATGATGGCGTCATAAGAAGGGTTGAACAGGTCCGTCGCCTCTTCACTGGAAACCCCGAAACCAGATCATTAGTGCAGATGTGACACTGACGTCGGCCGAACGGAATCCTACCCCGTCAACCTCAGCCTCCCGAACGTGATGTTGTACTCGGCATTGCTGTAGCGACGAACGGCGACCTTGAGGAACGCCGGCTCCTGATCACTCTTGATGATAAGTTTCGTCGACTTGTCGAACTCGTTTGCAAATTCTACTATCTCCTCTTCGCTAGAGTGCTCCCAGCCTGCTAGCTTCTCTATTCGAAGGGTTTACATGGTTAGCCACATACGACGTATTGAAGGAACGAACCACCGACTTTTCAACAGGGTTGTAGCCCGGCAGGTAACAAAGGCGGAACCCTGCAGCCGACCTAGGGGAAAATAAATAAACAAGAGTTCTGCGGTCAACGACAGCTACGTACATTCAGCTGGAGCGATCTCCTTGCAGGAAATTGGATTGACTGTCATCGAATACATGCTCAGATCGACTGTCCCACCACCTGCGTCGATGATCACGACCCCTCGAGGAGCGTCCCCGACCGTCTTTACATCGAGAAGCATCGGAACGCAAAAGTGGAGGCTCGCTTCGCCCTCCGTCAGCAGATGGATCCGAGCTTGTCCCTCAGGAGTGCCGGGGACGAGGCCTGCGCGTCCGATGGCTTGGCGGTATTGCTGTTGTTGATACCCCTCCCAGCCATTCGGATGGGTAAAAATGAACTCGATGGAATCCTCGATGGTCGACCAAGTAAACGCAAGGTGATGCTCCTTGATATACGTCTTGGCGCACTCGAAGAGATATTTGATGAAATCGGTGAGAATATCGAGGGCGGATTTCCCAGGCGGGAGCGGAGGTAACTTTTTGAGATCAAGAGAAGAGGCCATATGCTCCGGCCGGAAGTGAAGCTTCCACCTGAAATTCATGAATGAGATCCCTATCAGGATCGGTGCGTCAACAGTGGCAACTAACCACTTAGCCAATATCCACTCCTCCGATAGCGCGGTTTCAGTTGTGCTTCCAGAAAGCACCGCTGCACCGGCTGCTTTGAGACCACCGCTCTTGTCATAGTACAGGAGAGATGGGACCTTGGCGTCGCCACGGACTAGTTCCTGCGCAGGAAATCTACAGCCGGTGAGGACATTTCAGTACAGTGAAATAATACGCTTGCCTCGTAACACCGAGAACCTCAGGAACTCGTCCTGGCTCGAGGACGCAATATGAGATCCCGGTGAACGTCGTGCCAATGTCGAACGCCAACACAAGTTTCGTAGTGGAACCGGTGTACGGTTTAGAGCTGGAGTCGTGCATAGCTGGTTATGTCTGTGTTTGTTCGCAGAAAGAAAGGTGGCCAGTCAACAGCCCATAGGCCGGTCCATAAAAGCGCGGCGGAGTATGAGAAGTTTTTCCCAAAGGCTCGTCTCAGATAGTGAATGAGAAGCCTCCTGTTGTCTGCGTGGCAGCCTCATGATGATGAGCGCTCAGGCTCCACAGCCAATCGCTCTATCTGCCATCCTGCGCGACATCCCTTGCAATCAATCCCGATCAAGTATCACCAGTTAAAGTCTGTGGACCGCTCACCACCGTTCTGTTTCAATATGATGCTTCCAAAGAACGCCGAAAAGAGATCAGGGGATCCTCTTTTTCAAACCCTCTCTGCCCACGATCAGTAAGACGTCGCTTATTGTGATACGACTGTGGTCCATTGGAGGAAGTGTCAAGAGCCACGGATCTCCAGCCGGAATGTGGTGGGGAGAAACTTTAGCGAGGGCCACGCATAGATGATCTGCAAAGGAAAGTAAAGAATTGAGCTGTGTATATTCAATCGATCACGGACTTGCTGTATGTCACATGTTTGTGCTAAAATTTAGATTATGTAAATTCCCTCCAATTGTCTGGGAATAAGTCCAAATACGGCAGGGTTGGAACTCAGGTTTGAGTTTTTGCGACTACATAGTAAGTGGTGTGTGGAGTGGGGTGAAAATTCGAAATGAAGATCCCGCCCCGCATGGCAGGTAACTCGCTAATATTACCAGCGAGAGTGCTGTAAAGTTAACAGAATTGTGGTTCACACGAGTGGCTTCACTGATCAAACTATTGAACGGAAAGGTGAATGTATAAAAGAGACCCGATGAGGGCCTGAGGAACAGCATCACAATACCCTGGATTCTGACATGACAAGAACGAACCATCTCCCAGGTGTGTGCATCGTGTTGCGTTCGGATCTCCCCGAGTCTTCGATGGTCCCTGCAGGGTTAACGCTTGCGCGGCCGCGTCAGATGGATACTTACGGTCCTCTGGGGGTATGATGTGACTGCACGATAGGGTTCAGTTACGGCAAAATTTCCGTTCCCGAGCAACACAGCATAGCACGAGGAAACCTGCCCAATGTTACTGCAAGCGCTGAAGCGCTAACACGAGGCCAGCCTGTCGGCCAAGGTCATACGTTGCGCCCGTCGCCTCGTCGCACCGCGAGTGTATCTTCGTCACAGCGGCGGGCTCTCTCCTGATTTACCCTTACTCCCGTCCTTACCACTGACTGGTGTCATGGAGCTCGATTCCATATCACTTTTGCTGGGCAACATGGTCACAGCCGTGGAAGAAGGTTTCTCATATGATGGCATCGTCTCCTTGCCAGAAGCCGGTCTGGAGGATGCTGGTCAACGGCCCGGCCTAGATGGCTGGATTGAAAGGCGTGTGGTACGTCCTCTACTTATCTACTAGTGCAACTCTAACGAGCTATGGCCATGGGGTTTAGAGGGCGTGTCAGAAAATAATGAAAATTGCACAAAATGCACTTGGGTGGGATCCCTTCTCAATCGGCTTCACGTCCCAAGAACGAGCTGACGCAAGTAATTGCTACCAGGCTCGCAAAACCAACCCCCCCTGATGATTCAGACAGTCCCACCGACTCTGGGCTCAGTACTGAACAGGAATTCCAAGTTCAATCTCGCACCGATGATCCCCGTGGCCAGGGGGGATCCTTGGGAGGGCAAGGTGGAGGTGGGGATGTCCCCGCAGGCGAGAAGGGGAAGGTTGACCCCGGTGACACTGAGGGAAAGCAGGCGAGATTGAACCGGCGGCCGTCGTCTCCGCCCTCGGACAGTTCGAACCCACAAGCGGGAGGACAAGGCGGAGGTGGGGCTGATGCTGCAGAAGAGAAGGGCAAGGTTGAACCCGGTGACACTAAGGAAAGGCAGGCGAGACTGGACCGGCGGCCGGTGTCTCCGCCCTCGGTCAGTTCGACCACGCAGGCAGGAGGACAAGGCGGAGGTGGGGCTGTCGCTGCAGAAGAGAAGAGCATGGTTGAACTTGGTGACACTAAGGAAAGGCAGGCGAGACTGGACCGGCGGCCAGTGTCTTCGCCCTCAGACAGTTCGACCACACAAGTAGGAGGACAAGGCGGAGGTGGAGCTGTCGCTGCAGAAGAGAAGGGCATGGTTGAACTTGGTGACACTAAGGAAAGGCAGGCGAGACTGGACCGGCGGCCGGTGTCTCCGCCCTCGGACAGTTCGACCACGCAGGCAGGAGGACAAGGCGGAGGTGGGGCTGTCGCTGCAGAAGAGAAGGGCATGGTTGAACTTGGTGACACTAAGGAAAGGCAGGCGAGACTGGACCGGCGGCCGGCGTCTCCGCCCTCAGACAGCTCGAACCCACAAGCAGGAGGACAAGGCGGAGGGAGGATTGTTGCCGCAGACGAGAAGAGCAAGGTTGAACCTGGCAACATCCGGGAGAGCAAGCAGGCGAGACTGGACCGGCGGGTGGTATCTTCGTCATCAAGTAGCCTGCAACCGCTGGTGGCTGCTTCAGAACAGACGAGCAAGGAAGTCCCCAGTAACGAGGAGGTAGTTATTTCGCACACAGGCACCGGCGAGGAAGGCAAGCAAGTCTCAGCGCACCAAAGAGGGCAGAGCACTGTGGATGAGCACGACACAACTCTATCCCCACCAAGCACCCCGGCGGCGGGAGTCAGATCAGGACAGCCCCATTTGAAGCGTTGAAAAAGGTTCTTTGAGGCAGAGGGTCCGTGGCCATCATGGACTCAGGGGTGCCATTCATCCTCATTTTGCCGTGCTGAAATTTCAAAGCTACTACTTACCGTCCGATTGCTAAGGGCTGCCACCACTAGTAGTTTCTAAATAGGGTTGTGTGTGTAATTCTTTCTTGATGTCGGACTCGGTTTGTGACTTACAACGACTCGCTACTAGCTGTGCTAGGTATCGTTCGATTTGAAGCTTGCTGTATGATCTGCCCGTTCCCAATTGGCTTACATATTTGCGGTGAAGTTAGCAATCCACTGAGTATGGCTCACGACCGTAACGTGCTGCCAGTGGTATGTCCTCACGGGCTGCCTCTCAACTGCTTTACTGGTGGCTCACTGGACAAGATGAATCAGTAGAAGTTAACCAGTGCGCATTGATCGACATGGTGCTTGCGTGCTACTCGGGCGAGTTCACTGGTGAACAGTCCTGCCAGTGTTCCACGGTAACTTCCACTCAACTATCATCAGTGTTCTGGCCCGGGGAACTTCTCCAGAACTCGGATGATGTTCGCTCCTCCGCAGTAGAAGTTCGCCTCGAGACTGCCGCATACATGCTATGTCGGAAAGAGGGCGAGCAAGGGAACGTCGATGTACCGTCCCTCCCTAACCTCAAGTCTACCCGTGTATGGGTGCTTGGTGTCATCATTTCGTCTAGTGGATTCCTTGACTGTCTTCTCTTGTCCCAAAGGTGGGTCAATGGACGTTTAGAAATAGTGGAATACCTTTCAGAGACGAGGATTGGACACGTCTACGGAAGATTAGTGGGTATCCTACTCGTTTATTTGAAATATCGTTTCTCTAATGTGTATGGCACTGCCGTAGCTGAGGGAAACCATGATGAGGAGAAGATTGGTGCGTTTGGTATTGGTAGGTGACGACAAACCTTCGTAAACGTATCGCTAGACATGTTTGATCAGGATTTTATAGCTTGTTTTCGGTCACCGAGAATCCATTTGTATCTTCTGGGGGTATAACCGTTTATGTTTGTCTATATTCGGTTGTCTAAGCATCACCACAGGGCACGGAATGCAATTTCATTGGAAGGATAACAAGGATCAGGTATCATCACTCTCCCGCTCGCTGATTACTTCTCTCATTGTGCCATCTGTTAGTTGAACGTCCGCCGTGGAGATCTCCCCTCGAAAGGAACCCTGGATCCTTGGACAACGTTTGAAATGACGCTGCGAGAAGCTACCCCTATACCCCCTGCATTTGACTCCGTGCGCTTGCTTGCGTCCTCGATCACATTCATGGTTCACCTGAGTGATGTTGGCGTGTACTTTGATGAGTATCGCATCGGCCACATCAAGAGGTCACCTGGGGTGGCAAAAACTGTCGATCTTCCCAATGGATTGAAAGGATCCAGCCCGTCGAGCGTCATGAACGTCAGAAGGGTACAATCTCATCGTGGATCTTCCCTAGTCACTGTATATTTGTATTCACTATGAACTACCTAGCCATCAGGATCAAAGCAGAAGTCATCAATGCTGTATATGCTGGTGGGACTGAGAAGCGTCCGCTGCTGGAGATTTTGGAGTCTTGCAAGCCCAAGGGCGGGTTTTTTTCTTTCGTTTCTGCCTTTACGATTGACGTCTCAGCCTGGGACTCCGGCATTGCTACCACAGCCTCCCAAAGACCCGACAGAGCTACAAGACGTGAACGTGACCCTCACTGTGTTCACTGCCGAGGTAGATGTCAAGGTAGATAAAAAGCTCTCTGTAGAGCTTGCCCGATCTACAAAGAAATTCTTCTAACACGATTCAAATACGATTTGATTTATGTGGGAGATTTGTTTAACGCGTCCTGGTCTTCACAAGCTCATTATGTTCCATACGAAGACTGGACAGGATGAGTATGATCAGAGTCTCACCGATGACAGCAATCAGCTGGTGGAATGCGGAAGTCAATTCCAGGCTCTGCGCGCGGATTTGAATGGGTTCGTGACACAAGCGATCTTTTTTCCCCCTTCGACTGCCATGTATCGACATGCCCGTGCTTATATGGTCCCAGTGACAGGAATGTTGCAGGCACACTGACTTGCTTTAGGCATCCACGACCAGTTTGGAATAAAGAATTATTGTATGGTGGAGGCTTCCTTCCTCGCACAGCGTACTAATTGGAGCTGTCCAGTATCCAAAATCTTTGGGAAGGTACAGCCAAATCTAGTGGTACACCCGACTTCCGTCAGGCCTTCATTCACGTCCTCAAATTCTTCACTTTCCATCATTCTATTCCATCATCAGAGGTGTCGCAGTTACTGGAAGCCTCATTCTGCGGGTGCTCTACTCGACCCCTGAGACTGCTTTCGTCTGCTGGTACTCGCGGGGCTCCTGATATCAAGGAATTCGGTCCTTTATTCTCGAAATTCCTCAGGCACCTTCCAGTTTTGCCAGTCTGTTATCCAGGAAGGTGCCTATACTATCGAGGCCCTGCACGCTCAAGGCATGTTCTCTCCAATAACTTTTGTCGATGTCCTACAAGAACTCCGTCAACATCCACTCGACGAAGAGGAGCTCGTTGCCAGTCTCAGTCTCAAACGGTGGACCAGTCTTAATCAAGAGAGGTCGAACATAAATATGTCACCGATCCACGTACAGTTGTTGAACACTGTCCTCAGCAGTGAGATGGACGAGTCCCTCTGTTGTCGTCAGTGCAGTATTTCATCGACACCAAGACCCTCGGTGCTCATCTCCCGTCGGATGGGCCGCTTCCCGCGTCTCTCATGCCCTTGAACATCACCAAGCATTTTACCCCTCCAGAATTGATGAGTTCAACTGGTACGAGTTTGCTGTCATTGACTGGTTGCAGCAGCCCGATGCCATGTCGGGGAATCCGGATCACGACTTTACCAAGTCGACTGACTGGGTCGAGCGGGTACTGGCCATTTTATCCCAACTGTGGCCTTCGTTATCGAACGAGACGCATACCACGGCCCAGAAGGCATTTGCTGGCAAGAAGTGCATACCGACGTCTCGCAGTCTCATAGCGCCGGAGGTCTCCTACTTCCCCAGCACCAACATGACATTTTTTTAGTGATCTTGCGCTTGTGCAGGTTTCCTCTGGCCTCGTTATTGAGAGTCAGATGGAAAAACTGTTGTCGTTCTTGGCGTTTGGAAACTTGTTAACCTCCAGCTCGTTTTCGGCCGGTAGGTTGTCATGGCGTTCACCGACTCTGTGTCTGACATCAGGGTTGTGTATACAGGATGGTGAATACGGCATACCCGACCTCATGGGCTATCTTGTGGTACGTTGGCCCCAGAGGAACTCGCCAGACTGGCGTCGACGGCGGCGTTCTCCAAAGAAGAACTCGCTCCACCACCGGCTGCGGGCAAGAAGAGGCCACGATATTATGCTCGAGAACTCTACGAGCCTGCGGACATCTTCCGAAAACCGCAGCTTCCTGTGCTCGACTGGGGCGAAAACTCTAAGTGGCAAAGTAACTCGGAAGAAGGTCCGTTCCTTCATCCTGTTTGCTATTGTGGCGAGCGCGACTAACCTGGTGGGGTGGTCTTGTCAGCCAAACTGCAGTGTCGTCCGTTTCCCACCCTCAGAGAGTATCATGTTCCTGTGTGCTGCTTCGGAGGCCGATGTTCAGACGACCGCTTTCAAGTACTCGTGCGATAATATTCCCTTGAAATATCCAGATTACAATCCAGCGAATCTCAAGCACATTTCGGGGAGCGAGGATGGTGTAGGTAAGTTCGGCATACAGCCACATCCGCCTTCAACGTTGATGCTCGTTTCCCTGTTGGAAAAGACACCACTACCCAAAGAGGTAACTGCACGGCAGTGGTCTGAGGTTTTCTCTGAGCACGTCTCGTGTAAGCGTTGCCTTTGTTCTTTTGCTTCATTTCTCTTATTGGACGTGACAAGTTTCACTCAGCCCCGGATGACGATACTCTCAAAGCTCCCGATCGTCCCCACCAAGGGGTCAGGCGCCCAGCAACTGCAGTGGCTCCCGCCCGCACAGTGCTACCTTGGCGGTGGCACCAAAGGTAAATTCCACTCCAAACCATTCGTCTTTGTCGATTTCGGGCCCGTCGCCAGCAGGTTTCTAGGTGCGTGTGGGTCCAAGCACGAGCTGTATCGACGAGGTGGCAGAGATCTTAATCTTCAATCCCAGAACATTTTACGAGCTCTCAGGCGGATATGAAAGGTGCGTGCGTGTTTTCCCGTTTGTGTGGATGGATTGTCTCACTCAGCAGTTGGTCTCCCTCTGTGGTTTCTTAGCAGAGTTGCGCAGCCTGGCTGTCAACGGCTATGCTATCGCGAGTGGTACGTCAAGCAAAATGAGGACATCGCCCATCTTGCTTGGAATACGTCGCAAGAAAGCTTCAAGAACACCCCTGAGCAAGATGTCTCCGACGGCGTCGGAATGGGACGAAGAGGGATGGGAGGATCTGCACGATTTGCGGAAGCCGGGTGAGATTGTTATCGCCGACGACACGAACGCGTACCCAGCTGTTCGGCGACTCGATCTTTGCTGCGCCGCAAGAGGATGTTTTGGAAGGTGCGCACGCATGTCGCAGTTTGGCAGAGGTCGGGGTTGGTGACTGACGTGAGGGCACCAGATAGGCTTTACACGTCACTCGGATCGCTGCGCTTGAGCATGGTCGTCAAAGAAGAGTACAAAGTCTCGAACGA
>JBBPLU010000494.1:0-16873 GCA_038089935.1 Boletellus emodensis | reverse complement strand
GGATTTTTATAAAGTCAAACAATTGTCTGCATGACATGTCATTTTGAAATGACTACCATTCACTCAGATCTTGCTCCAATCTCTTGATCCTTGGACCTATAGAGAGCCACGAGTAGGTACCTCATTTCGTCCTCCCATAGTTTAGATAGGGGTTAGGGGTTATCAGGGTTAGGGGCTTTTTGTCCAAAACATGCAAACATGCAGACAATTGTTTGAGCCATTGTACATGCTGTTTATATACTATAGATAAAGTGGAGATAAAACTCTAAACATGAGTCTGGTTGACTCATATTGACTCATGATGACTCATATCCAGCCATATGATCAGGCTGGGAGTCACTCTGACTCAGTATGACTTGGAATGACTCAGTTCTGAGCCTGTTATGCAGGTGCGTACCTCGAGTGTGCTAGGACTGACCTAAAGGCAGGACGCTCATGAAGAGGTACAACTCAGCCTAAAGGGAGACTATACGTTCCTTGATAGGAACGGACTAAGATCACGATCAGAGGATCCGATTGAGGACTCAAGAGTACGCTTGATTGCATAGAATGAGAATGAGAATACAGGGTTTAGTACTACGGCTTAAATAAGAGGAGAGAAAGCGCACGGACCAAGAGGCCACATAAGCAAAGAACACCATAGTAGGAGATGGAACAAACGACGCGTAATCAAAGAAGAGTATAGAATGCGATGGAAATGGAATTGTTACAAACGAAGCATCGGTTCTTGAGCAGCAGTGGTTCGACTCTTTCTATGATCTCCCTTTTCAGTGCTCTGTCTATGCTGACGACTTATTGTATGTACTTGAGGGACGTCCCTTCAAAGGGATCGATAACCTCCCTTGTCCGGTCTTCTGTTCTTCCATAACCGGGTAAGTGTCACCTTGCTTCGGGTTCACTTCCTATCACTCCGGACGTTACTCTCCCCTTGACCCATCTCTTGCTGCGGTCACGTTTTCCCACCACCCATAACCAGACACCCCCCGGTTTAGGCAAAGGTACCTTTACCCATATTTAGACGATTCCTTGTTTAGCCCGTGGGTACAGCTCTGTCTGGGTATTTATAACGACCTACTGTACAATGTATTCCTCAGCTAGTTCTACGCAATCTACGCGCTAGTTCTGGTCTCTCCGCGAGTCCTCAAGAGGATAGCGAGACTTCCGACTTCAACATCAACGGTTACTTCAAGCATACGCTCCGGAACTTCGCGTATACATAACAGGAATGAGTAATCAGTATGACTACAAAGAGAGGAGCGGAGGGAGGTAATCAAGATAACAGACATGTACTCTTGGATCGTTTACGATCAAGAGGAAAGCTTCATAAGAAAAGTAAGTCGAGGATGAAGATGAGAAGTGACGAGGATGACGTAGAAGAAAAAGGAGAATATGAGAGTAAGGGGACAAAATTGTAACATTACCCCCTTCGTATACTCAAGCCCCAGGCTCAAACACCTTTACCTCAGGCCGGAGGGCTAGGAGGGCCAGCGAAGACGGAAGAGGCTTGTTCGACCGAGTAATGTTCAAGCGGACAATCGTCAACGATATGTCCAACGCGATCGCAGCGGGAGCACACATGGGTGGGACAAAAGCGAGGTCCATGTCCCCAATTTCTGCAGACCGAGCAGTGCGTAGAAAAACAGCAGCGAGTGGGATGGCCAGGGGCGGGCTGACAACAAGAAAGGCAGTAGTAGTTGGGGCAGTCGTCACGATAGTGGCCCAAATGATGACAGTGGTAGCAACGAGTGCTCGCTGTGGCAGGGATGTGGATAAGAACTGACTTAACGGTCTGTACGTCGGAGGATAGGACAGTATGTCTATGGGAAATGCAGTGGATAGTGATGTGCTCCCAGTTTCATGTGATGGCTTCGTGGTCGAGGCGGTATCCATCTGCGGAGTAGGCGTGGGTGTCCAGAGGGGCGAGATGAGTAGGGAGAGGGGGAGAGGGAGAACAAAGAACAGAGGATGAAGGGTTGGAAAGACGAGGCGTATTTTCTACTTCGGAAATGTAGTGGTCACAGGCGGATTGAGTAAGAGAGAAAAGGATATTGCGAAAGGTGGGATAAATGAGAGCGGGCGTGAGCCGTTTGACGAAGGTATAGAATCCGTGGAGATGAAGAACCGTAAGGACTCGATCAGGGATACGATTAATCAAAAGATGAAGAGGAAGACCAAATACCGCGGGAAGATCAGAAGGGGTGGCACGGAAATGATATATTTGGGTTTGGGAAATGTCAAAGTAAGTGCGTATGAGTTCTTGGGAAATCAAGTCCTCCTCGTAGAGGGGGTCCAGCTCAATAGCATGGATGAGGGCGGCGTCTGTGAGGATGGCGGCATAAAGCGTGTTGATGGATGAAGCAGGAAGATAGGTAGGATAAACAGGACGAGATCGAAGAAAGGATAAGGTGGTAGTATGTGAAAGCGAAGGCAACAAGGCGGAAGGTGGGGTAAAAGACATTTTTAATGTAGCGAAAGATGGGGCGAAGAGTGTTGAGAACAGGGGTGGCATAGATGAAAGGAACTGCCATTGTCTATCGTAAGGAATGAGTCTTTTTATAATCAGAGAGGATGGAACGTGCGTGGCGGAGATTACTCTCCAGTTCCCACGTATTTTCTGAGGCTGAGTAACCCTTCCATGCAGTCAGGTACTGATAATGGCCCGGGCGGCCTTTGTGTGAGAGAATGCCATCTACTTCATATTCTTCTTCGCCAGCGATGATATCAGGAGGTGGTGTGGGGAATGATGGGCCGTGGGCGTCGGTGCTGCAGAATGATGAAAGTAATGTGGCATGGAAGACATCATGAATCTTCCACGTCGGTGGGAGTCAGAGACAGTAGGTGAGTGGAGATAGCACTTGGCTAATCTTGAATGGTCCAAGGTGTTTCGGAGCGAGCTTCCGAGATGGATAAGGGATGTGGAGATTGGTGGCTTCTAGCCAAACCTGATCTCCCAGTTTCCATGGGGAGAAGCTCCATGTGACATGTGAGCACATGAGACGGCGGGATGAGTCATGGGTGGCGGGGGCTTCCTTTCTTGATTCCTCTAGGGCAGAAAGGTGGTCAGAGAGGGCGGGGATAAACGTCTTTCCAAGAGGGGGGTAAGCGCGGGGTTCATAGCCAAACATCAGGAAAAAGGGAGATGTTTTAGTGGATGAATGAGGGGAGGAGTTGTGGTGAAACTCAGCGGAGGTAATGTAGGAGGACCACGTATGCAGTTGGTTGGTACAGAAGATGTGGAGATATGTTTCAATCTCCTGGTTGACCCGCTCAGTTTGTCCGTCTGTCTGAGGGTGGTATGCGGTGGAGAGACGGACGTCGTAGTGGAGGAGTCGAGCGAGTTCTCGTGTGAATGTGGAGGCGAACTGCGGACCACGATCAGAGATGATGGAGTCGTGAAGTCTGAACCTTTTGAATACGTAGTTGAAAAAGAGGAGGGCTACTCCTGCAGCATCAATGGTTTTTGTGCAAGGAATGAGAATTACCCCCTTTGTAAGCCCGTGGTCGACCACAACCAACAGGCTATCGAAACTAGAGGAAAGAGGAAGGTCGGTGATGAGGTCCATGGACAGCTGTTGGAAAGGACGGGATGCAGAGGAGGGAATGGGAGTGAGGGGGGGAACTGTGGGGTGGGTGTTGACCTTGGATTGTTGGCAGAGGGCGTAGCCAGCAACGAAGTTTTTAACGAAGATGCCAAGGCCAGGCCACCAGAAGTCGCGTTCGATGAGAGCTTTGGTGCGGAAGACACCCATGTGGCCTGTGGTGGGGGATTCATGAAGGGAACAAAGGAGTGAGGAGTGAGAGGCGGGGGGGACATAGAGGCGGTGACGATAGTATAAATGGCCGTTGTCGAACGATCAGTCAGCGAGAAAGGAGCGAGGGAATAGTGGTGAGCCGTCTTGGAGATCTTGGAGAGCACGGATAACAAGGGGATCAGAGGGGAAGGATGAACGGATGTCATTGGTGAGGGCAAGGTCGAGAGCAGAGATGATCTAGGGTTCGGGGAGGATGGCGGAAGCGATGTTGTCAAAGGAGGTGTCAATGCGATCTTTGCAGGAGAGGGCATCAGCGGGGGCCATGCGAGTGCCCGGTGTGACCTGCCAAACCAGATCAAAGTCCTGGAGGAAAAGAGACCAACGTGCCTGTCGACGAGATAATTTCCGAGGGTCCTTGAGATATGAGAGGTTTTTATGATCAGTGAGGACAGTGACAGAGTGTGCAGTTCCTTGGAGATAATGGTGCCATTCCTGCAGAGCAAGGATGACCACAAGGAGCTCTTGATCGTAAATGTCATAGTTGCGCTCTGTGGGGGAAAAGGTCTTGGAGAAGTAGGCACAAGGGTGAGCATCACTGTTGGTGTCATCCTGAAGAAGGACAGCGCCAGCTACAAGGAGGGAAGCATCTGTCATGATGGAAAACAGATGGGTGGTGTCAGGGAGGGCAAGAACGGGGGCAGAAGAAAACCGTTGTTTGAGCATGTCGAATGCTCGTTGTTGGAGGGGGGTCCAAAGCCAGGGCTCGTCTTTTTGGGTGAGGAGGGTGAGTGGAGCAATGAGGTTGGAGAAACTGGGAATAAATTTGCAGTAGAAATTCACAAACCCTAAGAAGGAGCAAATGTCTTTGACGGTGGTAGGAGGGACCCAATCGTCGATGGCTTTGAGCTTGGTAGGATCCATCTCAACACGTCCTTGTCTGATGATGAGACCAAGGTATTCCATCTGCGGGGTGTCAAAGGAACATTTGGTAATCTTCAGGAACAAACCATGTTCTCGAAGACGGAGGAGAACCCATCTGGTGCGTGCGTGGTGGAGTTTGATGTCGTCCTTAGTGTGGATGCCAAGGTCGTCCATGTAGATCTTTAACCATCGTTCTGCGATCATATCAGTGAAGATGTGATTCATGAAGGCCTGGAACATCGAGGAGGCATTGTTAAAACCAAAGAACATTACTGTGGGTTCAAAGAGTCCAAGCAGCGTAATGAATGCCGCTTTCCATTGGTCCTCTTCTCGCAACCGAACATTATTATATCCCCATCATACGTCGAACTTTGAAAAGAGTGTGGACTCCTTCATGTTGTCAATAAGAGAAGGGATGAGGGGTAGGGGATAGGCGTTCCGGATGGTGTGCGAGTTGAGGTACTGATAATCCTGGCAAGGGCGAAGAGTTCCGTCTTTCTTTGGGACGAAGAAAAACGGGGATGCCTGGGGGGATTTGGAAGGGACGATGCGACCGGTTTTCAGGTTCTCTTCGACGAAGAGTCAACAGGCTGTTGAAATCCTACATAAGGATTGATAACATAAGTTCCAAAGAATTCTGGAGGTTCCAGACACATTCCTGAAGTTCTGAAATGACTTCCCGAAGTTCCGATGTTACCGAGTAAAAAGTCACTCGGAAGTGATCAAAAGTGGTCGGGAAGCTCGGAACTTGGAACCAGAAAACTCAGGAAGCTCAGAACACTCAGAAGCATCAGAAAACATCGCTTCAGGGGCTAATTATACTAATGAAGCGCACTAATCATTAGGAATTATACTAAGTCTCCAGAAACCGGGAAAAAGATTTCACCGGTTGTCAGGGACTGAGTCACCATGACTCACCATGACTCAGCATGAGTCATGAGGCAGTGCATGATGACATATGAAACATTCTACAACAATGACTCCTACTAACTCATACTGACTCGGAACCGAGTCATTCCGAGTCATACCGAGTCAGAGTGACTCCCAGCATAATCACATGGCTGATACGAGTCATCATGAGTCGATATGAGTCAACCAGACTCATGTTTAGAGTTCTATCTCTGCTTTATCTATAGTATATAAACAGCATGTAACGTACTCAATGCTGTAACGGAATTCATTCCAGGTTTCATTTCCTTCCTGACCTCACTGAGGTCATCACCCCACACGAAACCCTATCTTATCACTACCAAGACAAACCTCTGCTATCACAGTGAGTCTCACACTGTGAAATATCCCTTCGTTGCTGCGCCCTAAGTGAGAAGTGGACTGTGGTGCTATAACTGCACACCAATCATCTCCCACTCTCATTACAGGCTTCATATTCAGCAGGGTTGAGAGGATAGACCTTGGCGATTTTAGGGACGAACGAAGGTTTAAGATCGATGGTGTGATCAAGGTGATGATGAGGGGGTAGGACAGTGAACATTTTCTCCGAAAAGATGTCAGAGAATTCTTTGCACCATCCAGGGATTTCGATGGTCTTAGGTTGTTCCTTTTGTGTGAGTTCAGTGGACAGGGTAAGTTTACCAAGGTGTTCCGGGAAGAGGTCCATATACTCTTTCCAGGGCGGACTCTCACGAAGAGGTACCACAGCTTCCTGGATAGTGAGAGTGTTGGCGGACTAATCAATGATGGGGTTGTTTTTCTTCAGCCATGTCATTCCAAGGATGATGCGGGGGGAACCGAGGGATGTAACAAGGAAGGTAACCTTATTGGAGAACTGAGGGAAGACTGCATTGGCTGTGATGGAGTATTTGATGGTCCCTTGGTGGTTGGGGGTACCATCAACATTGTAAGCGGTAAGTGGTTGGGGAAGGCGGCATATGGCAGAACGAAGACGAGGGATGAGAGACGAGTTGATGAAGTTATTGGTAGCACTATAATCTATGAGAGCGGTGGTGGCAATGTTTTGAGATTCCGTGTGTAGGTGAACGGGGAGATGCATGGTTCGTTCATTCGAGAGTCCTACTATTACAGTGGAGATATCTAGGGACGGGGAAGGAGACATTGCTACTTCTTCCCTTAATGAAAACCTGAAGAAGACTCATCTTTTGGGGTGTCTTCGAAACAAAGTTTCAATGTCTGAAGTACTTCTCCTTCATCCTTTCTAGCGGCGTGAAGGCTTTGTACATAGGTATCAAGGGCGGAGGGTTGTGGGACAATTGCAGCCGGGGTTGGTATGACAGGAGTGGTGGTTGTTTGTTGGATCCGTTGTGGGTTTCAGAACGGATTGTTGGTGGACGAGGTGTTTCGACTGGTGGAGAACGTGTTACATTGTTGTGCGTTATGCCCTTTCTTTCTGTATCAAAGGCATAGTCCTTCATGGAAGCATCGAGCTCGTTCCGCAGGGGTGAGCTTAGAGACACGAATTGCGTCAACATCCATGGCGTTGGGGTCACGAGTGGGGGTGTGGATGGTGAACGACGAGGGGGTTCAGTGTCCCTTTCGAAGGGCGGTGATACGAGCTTTCTGAGCGTGGAAGGTTTTGGCCTTCTCAATCCAGTCATGGATCGTGATGGGGACAGTGGTCATAGAGAGGATCATGATAGCGAGTTGTTGATCCAGTCTGAGAGAGAACTAATCGATGAGCGTAGTTTCGTCAGTGATACCTGCTTTGGCAGCAAGGTTCTGAAAGTCTGTGATATATTTCTGGAAGCCGTCGTCCTACTCACTGTCTTTCCCTTTGAAGGATTTCTGGACGAGTTTGGAGAGGTCGAGGCGGGCAGTAGCTTTGGTGTCAAAAGGGTAGAACGTGGACTCAAAGTTCTCGACGAAGTTCTCAAAGGTTTTGTCAGCATTAGCGACAGCAGTGTTAGCCATGCGATCATACTACATCTCGGAGAAGGAGACTCCTTGTCCTTTGCTCATTTTATTGAGCGTGGTCATGATCTTGTTCTGGTCCATAGTGTAAAGTGTGGCATTGATCGCGAAGTAAGCCTTCATGGCTTTGATCCAGTAGGTGGCATCCGATGGTTCACCTGAGAAGTCAGCGGGGAGGGCAGCTTTGAGTTCCGACATGACGATGGGAGCTGGGGCTGGTGGTGCTGGGGCGAGGACTGTGGCTGGGGGTGGTACTGGGGCAAGGGCTGGGGCTGGGGGTGGTGTGAAGGCTGGTGCTGGGGGTGGTGCTGGGGGGAGGGCTGGGGCAGAGGGTGGTGCTGGGGCTAGGTGATGACGAGGGGAGCTAGGTGGTTCCTCAGCGTAGTGTTGCTGGGAAGAAAAGATTCTGCAATGATGGTACTGGGGAATCGAGGCTGGGGGAACAGTGACGAAACGATGGGACTATGAGGCTGGGGTTTCCTCGTCAGAGGACTCTGGGACTTGGATGCGACGAGACGTTGTGGCTGGGTAGGTCCTGCTCCATGATAGGAGGGACGGTGGTTATTCTCATTCTTTTGTTATGCAGGTGCGTACTTCAAGTGTGCTAGGACTGACCTAAAGGCAGGACGCTCACGAAGAGGTACAACTCAGCCTAAAGGGAGACTATACATTCCTTGGTAGGAACGGACTAAGATCACGATCGGAAGATCCGACTGAGGACTCAAGAGTACGCTTGATTGCATAGAACGAGAATGAGAATACAGGGTTTAGTACTATGGCTTAAATAAGAGGAGAGAAAGCGCACAGACCAAGAGGCCGTGTAAGCGAAGAACACCATAGTAGGAGATGGAACAAACGATGCATAATCAAAGAAGAGTATAGAATGTGATGGAAACGGAATGAGTAATCAGTATGACTACAAAGAGAGGAGCGGAGGGAGGTAATCAAGGTAACGGACATGTACTCTTGGATCATTCACGATCAAGAGGAAAGCTTCATAAGAAAAGTAAGTCGAGGACAAAGATGAGAAGTGGCGAGGACGACATAGAAGAAAAAGGAGAATATGAGAGTAAGGGGACAAAATCGTAACAACCACGATGATAAAGAAAGTGGCCTGACTCCAAGGAAGAAGAGAGGCGACTTTGATGCTTTCGTCGTGAGCTCCGAGCTGGCCATGGGCCAAGCCGAAATGGATGTTGGACATGACGATGTCCTCATAGATGTCCTCCGATGAGGAGTAGACTATAAGCTGGCCAATATGATGGCTACGATCAATCCCCAGCCAATGAAATGGAAGGATTGGATCAAGAAAGTGCAGGTGTTTAATGAAAACATTTTGAGGCTGCAGAAGTTGAGAGAAAAGAGGAACTACATTCCCCTTCTGGGAGGAGGATCTTCCCACTCCACCAGAGACCCTAATGTGATGGATGTTGACGCCATCCGACTTACCCTGGTAGAACGAGCAACTCACATGAGGAACAATCAATGCTTCATATGCTACTGAGTTGGTTGTCAGTCTTCCAACCATCCTCGCACTGGAGGAGGAAGAAAATCTCCTAACTCCAGATCTCATCCCAAGCCTCAAGCGATCAAAGCAGTAGAAGTCATTGAAGATGACCTCTCAAAGTTCCTCGACGGATCAGAACTCCCCAGAGAGGAACTTCTCCACATTCTCAAAATATGCACCTCAACAGAAGAAGAGGAAGTCCGGAAGTTAACCACTCCGGAGGGTTTTTAAAAGGGAAAACAAGGTCAATGGCTTCTTTTCCCTCTCTTATAATTGTCGCTCCTATATTTGTATCTGGACCAAACTCTAGAGCAATCAAAATCCCCATTCACCTTTCGGACGACGAGAAAACCATTGAGGCTACAGCACTCATCGACAGTAGAGCAATGGGATGCTTCATCAGCAAATTCCTGGTACTACAGCATGGGTTGAAAACCCAACAGCTATGACATCCAATCCTAGCACATAACATGGATGGAATCCAAAACAAAAACGGAACTATATGATCAATTGTGACTCTTTCCCTTCAAACTGGGAAGCAAAAGGAGAAAACCAGGTTCATGGTAATAGATTGCGGAAATGAAAAGACCATCTTAGGAATGACATGGCTGTGAGCAGTTAACCCCAAGATAGGAAGGGTGGTTGGAAATCTACATGGATGACCTCATTATACACACTGATGACGATCCAGAAGAACACCATTGAAGGACAATTTGTGTCTTACAACAAATGAGAGAACATAAACTCTATCTGAAGCTTTCTAAATGCTCGTTCAACGTCACTGAAGTCGAATACCTAGGGTTGATCATACGACCTGGGCAAATCACTCTCGACCTGGTTAAGCTAGAAGCTATCCACAAATGGACTCCCCTAACAACTGTCAAGACAGTCCGATCATTCATCAGGTTCTGCAATTTCTACCGAAAGTTCATACCAAACTTCTCTGGGATCTCTCACCCCCTTCATGATCTAACCAAGAAAATGACGACCTGGAACTGGTCTTCTGAATGCCAAACAGCTTTTGAAACATTACAACAGGCATTCTTTACAAAACTGGTACTCCAACTCTCAAAAACTGAGAAACCCTTCTAGGTAATGACAGATGCTTCCCTCATGGCCTGCAGCAGGGTGTTAATGCAAAAAGACAACAACAGTGATCTCCATCCCTGCACATACTTCTCAAAAACATTCTCTCCTGAGGAGCGAAACTACGACATCTACGACTGGGAGTTGCTGGCGGTTATCTGTGCGCTTGAGGATTGGTGACAGTACCTTATGGGAATGGAACACCCAGTCACCATACTCATGGACTACAAAAATTTAGCTTACTTTAAACAGCCCCATAAGCTCTCTCGACAACAAGCTCGATGGATGTTATTCTTCCAGGACTTCAACCTCAAGTTTCAGCACACCCCAGGAACTCAGATGGGACCAGCAGACACCCTCTCCCAATGAGCAGAAGTGGATGTCTCCCACGATAACCAGGATGTTATCCTCCACCCTGAGAATCATTTTATCCGGATCATTGATACCGCTCTCCAGGATAAGATTACCCAATCATCCCCATCTGACCCCCTCATACTCTCTGCATTGAAAGCCCTCCAGGAGGAATCCCCGTTACTTCCACAAACCCTTCACTCTGACTGGCGATACGATGACAATCTCCTTTATTTCAAAAACTGACTCTATGTATTGGAGGAGGCATGACATGATCTAGTATATTCCATACGCACTTCCCCTGCCGGCGCGCACACTGGGATTTTCCATTTACAGAACCTCCTCCAGCGGGATTATTGGTGGCCTGGATTAAGCACCTACATTCACTGTTTTGTTGCTGGATGTGCTCTTTGCCAGGTGAACAAAACGATTACCCACCCCACCATCCCATCCTCAGTTCCCCTCAGTAACACCATGTGCCCTTTCCAATTTGTTTCTACAAATTTAATTACTGCTTTGCCACCTTCTCAGGGTTATGATGCTGTCCTGGTCGTGGTCAACCAAGAGCTTATGAGGGGGGTAATTTTCTCTCCTTGCCACTCAGACATTGATGCAAAAGGCATGGCCCAACTTTTTTTCAAAAATGTTTTCCCTCGATTCAGTCTTCACGACAAATACACCTCTGACAGAGGACCTCAATTTGCTTCTGCCTTTGCATGAGAATTAGCCTGCCTCCTGGAATACGACATAGCACTATCCAGAGCCTATCACCCTTAAACGGATGGAGAAACTGAACGCGTCAACCAGGAACTGGAAACATATCTTTGCATCTTCTGCCAAGGGAATCCCACAATCTGAATGGAACTCCTTCCTATGGCAGAATTCGTGCATAACTCCGCAGCACATTCTGTAACAAAACAATCTCTGTTCTCATTAATGATAGACTATGAACCTCATGCCTACCCCTCTTTAGGAAAAACCTTTCTCCTGGCTTTAGAACAAAGGCTTACCCTTTTAGAGAAAGCGTGAACAGAAGCACAGCACACTCATCAGATTGTGCAGCAGGCAATGAAGGAATAGATCAGAACCAAGTTCCGCCCCTGGAAACATGGCAACAAGGTGTGGTTAGATAACAAAAACCTGAAACTCCACTATCCCTCCAAGAAGCTCACGCTCAAATGAGAAGGACCATTTGAGATAGAACAAGTAGTTACTCCTGTCACCTACAAACTTCGCCTTCCTCCCACTTGGCGAATTCACCCGGTGTTCCACACCAGTCTCTTGCACCCCTATAAAGAAACCGAAGAGTTCAGACCAAACTTTATCAACCCACCACCTGATGTAATCGATGGAGATGAACAGTACGAAATAGATCAGATTCTTTCCCACAGAGGCACTGGAACTTGAAGGCAGTACCTGATCCATTGGAAGGGTTACTTATCCGCAGAAAATACCTGGGAACTGGAATGGAACTTGACAGATTCCCAGGTACTACTTTCGGAATATAAAACTGTGCATCCCCAGGCCTTCCCCTCAACTGGATGATGAAGAAACTGACATGAGCTCACTATAATGTAGCTACAAAAGATGTTCTCTCTCTCTGACTCTGCTTTCACCCTTCTCACCCTTTACTTCGCCTTCATTTTTCTTCCCCTCTTCTTAGTTCTTTTCTACCTTTGGGACACCCACAGGTGCATTCTCAGCAGGGGAAATACCGTGCAATACGGGATATCCCTTAGACCCCACCGTTCCCTGCCATCCACCATCCCTGATCCTTGGGGGACTAATGTACCTATGGTCAATGGAACTCCCATCCCGACTCCTGTGGAACCAGAGCCCGGCTGGTCTCTGAGTTTCACACTGTCCTTTCTGACCAAGGACACTACAAATGGCGGTTGGGACAATCCCAAACCATGGTGATCCGTTTCCTGCACTGATTTTCCCTTTTTCTTCTTACCCATCTCCTTTTTCAATGTTTTGTGGGCTAGCTGGAAGAGACCAGCTAGAGCTTTCCAAACATTTGTGGCCATCTTCGCTTTCATTTTTCCCAGACCTACAAGTTCCCCCCATCTTGTTGAATTCAACACCCCTACTCCCTTGAATCCACCCTTCTTTTGGAATCGCCTCCAGAGAATAATCTTTGAGCCACTCAGAGTTCCTATGGCAATCCCCACCTTAGACTCCTCCCAGGAATCTTCCCCTCTAAGGACCGGAAGGCTCTCCCACTTTCAGCTTACCCAACTAATTTTCGACCTCTTGGAACATCCTCCAGTAGTCTTTTGGCTGGAAGGCACCCCCACCTGCCAGCAAACCACTTCTTTTCCCGTGTTTATGATTCTTTACTCCTTCTTCATTCGAACCAGAACTGCAACCATTGCCTAGATAACCTCAGATAGGGCTCAAGGAAACCTTTCCCCGGACACGAGGAATAACATTGGTCTTGCCCTTTCCTCCCTCGCTGCAGCTAGAGAAGCTCTTGCTACATTTTCCTCACTAGTCCATCTCGATGAGGCCATTACTGAACTTCCTTATCATCTTGTCCAAGACCCTCTTCATCTCAGACTAGCCTCTTTATCTCCAAGAGAATTGGACTGGTATCATGGACGAGGAGAGTACGCATTGGATCATGTGGACCCCTCCAAACTCAGAACAAACGGGGTCCTATCCAATGCAGTCTCTACATTCTCAGAGGACACACAACTGAGTGCAGAGAACCATTCACAGGGAAATTCTTCTAGAGGAGTACCAAGCATCCACCTCATCCCTGCTAGACTGGACTCTGGAACGCCAATCCCCGATCAGAACACCCTCTCCAGAAACACCCAACCAATCTTGATACCTCCTCCCACTCCCAAACTGGAACGAGTACTCCAAAGAGGAACTGGATCTCTTGTGAGACTGGGTGGACATGCTCTATCGAATACTCGTATTTTGAGGAGAATTTCCTCGCCTTCCCCCAATAACCCTTCACAAACTGGAGGGAACGTCCTTTGTTACCAATATGGGTCCAACCGTCACTATAGGGCATTGTGCGTCCATTACCAATGCCCTTATTGCCACCTTCCTGCTCCTGGACATGCACAATATGCTTGCCCAGAATGTATCTGCAGTGCTTGCGGAGAACGAGGACATGGAAGACTTAATTGCCCCAGGAATCTGGAGGAATCCCTTCTTGACGAGGATGAGTTTGCCCCAGTCGATGAACAATTCTGATTCGGAGATTCAGATCTACCCCGGGGGTATTGTTACAAACGAGGAGTTCACCCTAGAGCAGCGGTGGTTCAACAACCTCTATGATCATTCTTTCACTTGTTCTGTCTATGCTGATGACTTATTATATGTACTTGAGGGATGACCCTTCAATGGGATCAATAACCTCCCTTACCTGGTCTTCCGTTCCTCCATAACTGGGTAAGTGTCACCTTGCTTCTGATTCACTTCCTATCACACTGGACGTTGCTCTTCCCTTGACCCATCTCTTGCTATGGTCACGTTTTCCCACCCACCATAACCAGATACCTCCCTGTTTTAGGCAATGGTACCATTGTCCATATTTAGACAACGCTGTATTTAGGCATAGGGGGTACAGCTCTGTCTGGGTATTTATAACAACCTTCTGTATGATATATTCCCCAGCTAGTTCTATGCAATCTATGCATTAGTTCTGGTCCCTCCACGAGTCCCTCACCGGATAGCGAGACTTTCAACTTCGACATCAATGGTTACTTCAAGAATACGCTCAGGACTTTGCGTATATGTAACAGTATAAGTAAGAATGACAAATGAAAACAAGTAAAGAAGTGGAAGTCTGAGTTGCATCAGTCATACATAAATGACAATAACAAGTAATCTGATAGAGTAGATTGTGGGATAAACGAGAATGACTAAGGATCTGGTTGGACAGATCATAAAGTAAATGAGAATAAGTAAGCAGGAGAGTGAAAGAAAAGGGGCATAGGAGAACAAGATGGAGCAAATTGTTGCACTTGGCCCAGGTGGGGATGAGCATAGACCTAGTGGGCAAAGGACAAGGACAAGTGACAAGGGATGTTGATTCAAAGGGTCTTCTAACGGAGGGTACAAGGGACAAGGGTTGTCAAGGGACTTCCTATGATGTCAAAGGTACTGCCAGACCAGGAGCTTCCTGGTTGGTGGACAAGGGATGAGCAACAAAGAGGAACAAGGGTGATTGCCAGGTAAATCTAGCTTAGGGTACAGGACTAGCCTACTGGGGTTTATATACCTGTCTGTGAGGTGCATAGACCAACTATTGTATTTGGAGAACAATGGAAAGAAGAGTGTCATCATGATGATAAGAAGAACAAATGAGGAGAGGGAAGTGTTACAAACGAGGCGTTAGCCCTCGAGCAGCAGTGGTTCAACTCCCTTTATGATCATCCTTTTGTTTGTTCTGTCTATGCTGATGACTTACTATATGTACTTGAGGGGCGTCCCTTTGAAGGGATCGATAACCTCCCTTACCTGGTCTTCCATTCTTCCATAACTGGGTAAGTGTCACCTTACTTCTGATTCACTTCCTATCACGTCGGACGTTACACTCCCCTTGACCCATCTCTTGCTGCGGTCACGTTTTCCCACCAACCATAACCAGATACCTTCCCAATATAGGCAAAGGTACCTTTGCCCATACTTAGACAACTCCCCTTATAGACCGTGGGTACAGCTCTGTCTGGGTATTTATAACGACCTACTGTACAATGTATTCCTCAGCTAGTTCTATGCAATCTACGCACTAGTTCTGGTCCCTCCGTGAGTCCTTGAGAGGATAGTGAGACTTCCGACTTCGACATTGATGGTTACTTCAAGAATACGCTCTGGAACTTCACGTATATGTAACAAAAGAACTAGCTCTCTTCTTGTCCCTGCTCCTTGTAGTAGGACTCCCCCACTCACATCATGTCGTACTGACCCCCAGCTGAGGATGACTCCAACGACGCTATCCCAGTAGACGCACCTGAACATCCCCGTTCCCCATCACCCCAACCATCAGTACCAGATTTCATAAATCCCTACCAAGCAGCGTCACCAGTACCTTCAACTAGGATAGCCTCCAGCTCTCGGAGACCTCAACCTCCCCCGAACCCCCTTCTTACCTCCCAAAGGAAGAGAAGAACCTCAGGGACTCCCGCTCCCCCGGTCCTAACTATAGAAACTGAAGAATTCGCACTCTCCTTGCGTACCTCTCTCCCACCTCGCACACAGCCCACCGAGGAAACTCTAGGACCCGCTCTCCCATTCAAACCTTCTCCTATCCCACAGATAAGAGTACTTTCTGTCGAAGAAGAAGAAGAAGATGACATCGAGATGTCAGGAAACAACAACCGAACCTCTGAGCTGAAAGCGGCCTTACCTGCCGACTTTTCAGGAGATACCGCTGATGCTCAGCGATGGATGCTAGCCATGTCAGCGTACTTCACCATCAATGAAGGGACGTATAGGAATAACGACAAAGCTATGATTTTGACCTGCCTTAACAAGATGAGTAAGGGCAGAAGAGCAGTATTCGCTGAATCATACTATAAAAAGCTGCAAGGATTGCAAGCTGGAACTGGGGTAACGTGGGACCAGTTCATCGAAGACTTCTCCAGCTCGTTTGTACTGACTGGAGAAAAGGAGAGATCTAGGAACAATCTCTATGATATGCGACAATCGCAGTACCGCGATGATAAAGAAAGCGGCCTGACTCCAAGGGAGAAGAGAGGCGACTTTGACGCTTTCATCGCGAGCTTCGAGCTGGCTGTGGGCTGAGCCGAAATGGATGTTGGACATGACGATGTCCTCATAGATGTCCTCTGATGAGGAGTGGACTACAAACTGGCCAACATGATGGCAACAATCAATCCTCAGCCAACGAAATGGAAGGATTGGATCAAGAAGGCACAGGTGTTCAATGAGAACATCCTGAGGCTGCAAAAGTTAAGAGAAAGGAGGAACTACATTCCCCTTCCAGGAGGAGGATCTTCTCGCACCACTAGAGATCCTAACGCGATGGATGTTGATGCCATCTGCCTCACCCCGGTAGAATGAGCAACTCATATGAGGAACAACCAATGCTTCGTCTGTCACCGGGTTGGCTGTCGATCATCTAACCATCCTCGCACTGAAGGAGGAAGGAGATCTTCCAAACCTGGACCTCGCCCTAAGCCTCAGGTGATTAAAGTGGTAGAAGTCATTGAAGACGACCTCTCTAAGTTCCTCGATGGATCGGAACTCCCCAGAGAGGAACTTCTCCATATTCTCAAAGTATGTACCTCAGCTGATGAAGAAGAAGTGCGAAAGTTAACAACTTCAGAGGGTTTTTGAAAGGGAAACCGAGGTCAATGGCTCCGTTTCCCTCCCCTATAATCGTCGC
>JBBPLU010000493.1:0-16874 GCA_038089935.1 Boletellus emodensis | reverse complement strand
ATTGCTTGAGTGACGTGCTCTCGAAAGAAAACTGTGTCTTTAGCACTTCCGGAACTGCACAACGCAAACATAGTCAGCGGACAGTAAGCAGCTGTGATCGGAGAGAGGATGAAACCGTGTTCACAGGAACCAAGCGACAGACCTCGTCATAGCAGCAATCAAACTCTGCATCAACATATCGACGCCCTCAGGTAGACATTGACGGAAAGCATCTGAGCTGGAGGTGCTTCCAATCCAAAGCTTCTGAATAATCGTTGCGACATAATGGTAAGATTTATCATGAAAAGGGTGGCATTCTTGGGGAAGGTTCGACTGTTTCCACAGAAGGAGAGCAGTGTATTGCATCAAGTAGGTCTTTTGAAGCAGTTTTACAGGCGTACCAGTGTGGCAAACTCGGCTGTTACTTGGACTCCATAACGCGGACTACACCCCGCCGAGTTCACGGCTATCCGATTGGACAGTCGCGCAATCGCACATGAAGCGATTCGATGGATGGGAGACCAGAATACTTTACCCCTTCCCCCGGCGAAAAAGACGACATTGCCTCTGTTCTCCGTCTCGCCACAGCAATCCATCTGGGACTACCGGCACTGTCGCCAGTAGAGGTAAGGCGGACTTGGCCAGCACATAACCCTGGTGTGGTGGAAATAAACGGGTAAGCAGAGGCAGAGCGAGTCTAAGGGTGCGAGGACCGACTGAGTTCCCTGGGAGTTCGCCGCGGTGCGTGTATCGCTTGGACAACGTGCACTCGCAGAATTTCTCAAAAGACGTCTCCAAAGTGGTGCTCCAGCGACCGGCGAACAACATGACACCGAGAACATGGGCAACCGTCGCGATCATGTGCACTGCATACTCCGACAGTCCGCCAGTCCGTTGATCGTGCACACACCGACGCTTGTCTCGTCTCGCTCGCGCACTAACGGCAGCAGCAGTACCATCCGGCCCATTTGTGCCACCTCTCCGACCTATTTCGTTTGCCCGCCTAGTGCTTGCAACGTCGTTCGGTGGCAAGCCACCCTCTGTCCCCTGCTCCTCATAACGATGTATAGTGGTCCAATGGTCCTCCGATCGTCGAACGGTAACGAGTAGATGCGGAGGAATCCTCGATCACGACTCGAAACCTGGGCGTGTTTGCGGTGAGCGAGGAGGCGGCTGAGCGAGCTGGGTGGTGTGGAGGTGGTGTCAGCGAATCGGAAGGGAACAGGCCCATGTACCCGAGGGAGGTGGCGTCGGCGTTGTACCAGCTGGCGGGGGTATAGAACGAGCGTTCACGAGGACCGGGGGGGACGCTTGGCAACACTCGCGTCGCCGATTTGTCGCAAAGATGGAAAAGAAAGAGGACGACGACTCATGTACTTTCTTCCCTCCTTTTTTCTGTTTCTCCAGTGATTGTCGGCGGCGAGTGTCCTCGTGGATGGATGCGCCGTTGGAATTTGTGGTATCACTTTGTCTTGTTACGCATACAAATCCTGCTTGGTCAGACCGGTCAATGGTCACGCGGTCACGATTAATCGGTCAATCGATATCCTTACACCTTAGTATGTCCACTACAGACGGGCGCTCTTGGCGACACATCTCTCACGAACGCAACTTAGACTCGACTGTGGCGTATATACATGACTCAATATTTTTTCTTGTCAAGTCTGTCGATTTTCTCCCCTTTTCCATGTGAGTCTGCGAAAAGACGCTCGAAGAACTCCGAGTCGATGCGTCACTGTCAGTCACCGCGGTTGGCAGGCGTAAACTTCCACAACCCGGTGTCGCCGGTGGGACTGCCAAGAACAATCTGTTGCAATTAAGTGCGTCAGAGGTCTTTAAACGCTCAAATGTAGCAGGAAGCATATTTACCGCTGCACCTTCGCCACTTCCCGTGATCAACCAGGCGGATGCACCGTTCGCAGCACTAATCTTCAGCCTGAAAGGTGACAGGAAAGAAGGGATCCAATATCAATTAAAGAAACCGGAGTGACATACAACACACTTGTAGTTGTTACCAGCTCTTTCAGTGGTCCAGATAGTTCCGTCCGGAGAGCCACGGATTGCAGAGCCCTGCGAGGCAGCCCAGGTTGATTCCAGTCAGCCCTGACCCACCTACTCCTCCAAGTGGACGTACCTCGGTCTTATCGTATGCACTCGCATAGGTGTGAGCATCGGCGTAGCTCTGGAGGATGATCTGGTTGTTACCAACGCTTGTGACATTCCACTACCGAGCAAGGTGAGTAACCATCCAACCTTCCTTGTCGTAGATGTAAACTGTCGGTGCATACCAGCTGTCCGAAGCCTCCGCCGAAATTCAAACCGGTAATCGCCCCGAGTGGTCTAGCCTTGTAGAGGTCAAGATATAAACTGGGGGCGGCGACGCTAGTGATCCGGTATGTACCGTCAGAGAGAGTAGTCATGATGAATGGGAGAATGGAATGCTCTCGTGTGAATGTACCGAAGTTGATGAGTATTCGAACGGCGGAAGTTCGTATTTATACGCCTCAGAGTCCGTCGTAGTGCTAATCCGGAAATCAACGTGCGGCAGCGGAAGGGCTCGATGGGTGGAGTGCGAGGCTTGTGCCACTACCCTCGCCGAGCATGCTGTAAGTTCATTTGGATGGTACAACCAATCCAGCAATACACCTACAGGAGCTGCTTGTCGAATCTGCGCCAAGTTCCGTGCCGCGCAGCATTCCCGGAAATAGCCCCCCCCCCCCCCCTGGAAGTTGTGGCAGCGTCAGATTGTGCAGCCGGTGCTATTGTGCAGACCCTCCTCTTCCGCCTTGAGTAATATGTTCCGAGCCACGAGGCACTCCTAAAAATATTACAGCAATCGTCTCGGGAATTGCGCGTCGGCATTATTTAACCTTGGCGTTTGCTTCCCTGCTAATATTGTCTACCCAGCAGAATTCATTTAGATTTCGGCCGCATAGACGGGGCCCCTGCGCAACTCACGATCATAAAACAAACAGGTCGTGATCAGATCCAGAGCACCAGCGGCACCCCGAAGCCTTCTTACCTCCACCAGATGCGCTACTCGTTGACGGGGACCTTTTCGTTATCAATATCTTAACGCCCTTCTGGGTGAGAGTTCCCATAGTCCACCAAAGCCATGAGACTTCTTCCCAAACTTCTTCTCCCCTTTCACGGCTGGTCCCGTACCATGAGACCGCCGTAGGAATCGCGCCATCCTTGAAATTTGCGGGATATTGCCTTCTGAGACCTTGAGACAAGGCCAGGATTGTGAACCGACGAAACCAAACGCTGTGAGTCGGAGGGTCAAGTAGCAAAACGTTTTGCGGGTAAATTACACTGTTGTCTGGCTCTGTTAACCTCGGGACTTGTAATGTTCTCCTAGGGATGCCTCGTGGTGCGGGACATTTCGTACGAAATGGAAAGAAAGGACCAATGTACCTGTGACTTTGATCGACAGTATGGGCGTGCGAGCATGATTAGCGCCAACATACAATTTCCGAGGCATTTTGTTATTCCTACTAGGGGGTACCTCATGGCTCGGATTCTATCATCCAAAGTAGAAGAAGAGAGCCTAGACAATGGCACTTGTTGCCAAGTCAGTTTCTTACGATTCCCAGGGTTTATTGTTATTGTAACCGGGAACGCCTCACGATACGGAACTTGGCACACATTTGTCGAGCAGCCCCATCGTATCGCCGACCTCCCATTGGTTATACCATTCAAGTCAACTCGGACGACACCCATCGAGGGCGGTAGCATGAGTTTCGTGTACTGCAGGCTATAATTCCTTTGTCAAGTTTACGAGCTTCTCCTCTTTGGATGCACGTCAGCACATATAATGCACCCTATCATAAGCCTACTCCGTTCTATCCTCCATTGTGTGTATACGCCTCATCGGTCATCCTTGATGGTCAGTGGCAAAGCATAATTGCTAGATACCCCGCATCTCTTGACCTCTATGCGGGTCCATTGTTGAGGTCGATTCGCGATCCACAGGACGTCAAGGTCGGACAGCTACCACTCAGTAGTCTAGTAGTGAACTGTCGAGAATCTTGGTAAGAACAAAATCACCTTCAAGGTTATCTCTACTCCTGTCACCCGTGCGACTATGAGTTCTTCGTTGCCCGCTCAACAAGGGGGTGGCCGAACGTAAGATCCACGGTTAATGAGGGCCAATGTGTCGACCCGTGAAAGTTGGGGCTCAAATGCCACTCAGTGTAGAGGCCAACGTCGAAGGTGCATGCGTGGAGATCCGTCTGGGCCACCAAACAACGTCTAGAAAAACAGTAGTCTGACATGGGGCCGGTTCACCGCTGCTTGTGGACTCATTGCTTTGCCAGTTTCAACGAGGCAGACGCGGGTATTTGTTTAGCTGCACGATCCAAGAGAAATACAGGTCCTGACTTGTTGGCCCAAAAGCCAATCACTTTCGTGCAGAAATAACCTCCGAACCTTCTCAACCCATTCCTGCCAGAAATAGATAGGCGTACTAGTATAGTTCATCGACATGAACAGGATTGAAGATAGGTTGGTATCGGCGGTCAGTAGTGAAAACGAAAAAAAATTGGCGCACTGAGTCTCTTTCGACAAGAATCCCCTATACAATCTATTACTGAAGTTACGGGCCGGGTCCGACCGTCACGACTGGAGCCATAAAGGGGTCCAGAATTACCCGTTTTTCGTTGTTGGTTGATGGTATTGAACTTGTTCAACTTCAAGTTTCCGAATGGATCGACCCGCTTGAAGCAGTGATACGTGGCGGTGTAGTGGTAGTTCCACAGTTACACTCAACAAACATAAACTGGACTCGAAGGGAGCCGCCTGTGTGTTCAATCCACGAAGTGGATTTGTCTAGCTTGTGTGAGCCGGTCTCTGTCAATTAGGATACGCGGGCGACTCACTAGTCTACTCTTTTTTTATTATTATCGCCAGCTTATGTGCCCGCAGCCAACAAGTTCATGGAAAATGTGATCACTAAGTGAGGCAACTTCGTTCTGTCGTTCGCTGAAGTTCTTTTGAGAGACTTCATGATCATACCCATTCTGTTTGCCTCTGAAAGTCTTTCTAACTTTCTATTAGTAACGCGAGCAGCACCGTAAATCAAATTCTCAAATAGTAATAGAACAGTGAGTAGTGCTCCCTGATCGCGTATGACCTTTGCAAAGTAACGTTTTATCCATGGGAATCATGTCCCATACAATTGAGCGTCCCACACGTGTGCATCCTCAAACCTTTCCACGACACTACAGACAGGAAAAGGCGACGGATGGACTTCTGACTCTCTTGCCGCTCTTTTTTGTAGTCAGGTGACTATCTACAGCTGAACAGACGAGTGCCGCACCCGCCACCAAGTTCGACGAGCCACGTACTTCATCTGAAGTGTCAAAGCGCCCGGTCCATCTTATACATCCAACGAGCTCATTCCAAGCTCGTCCGTCATTCGTTCTCCCCTCGTCACATCGGCAAACACCCATCGTTTGTGGCCACAATAAATAAATGGATCCACAGTCCCACTACTCGTCCACCGTCAGACTCCAGGATGGACACTCCCTCGATATAGAACTTGGCCTGCTAGGTGAATGAGGAAATCATTAGTTCTAACGCCCTCGGATCCGATACTCGCAATGCAGGCCAACAGCCAGTCCCCCGAGATGATGGCTGTCTATAAGGGTGAGTTGTTCTTCCTCGCGCCCCCACCCGTCGTTCTTGGGACACCCCTCACGTTGTTCCTCACAGCCTACGCGGCGAGCATTGGTTCGGCCCCGAAACCCAATTACTCGGTCGTGCACAAGTCGATCCAGGTCCCCCCAGGATGTCTCCCGATTCACATCGCCCAGTTCACACGTGGGACACGCACGACGGGAGAGGTCAGACTGAACCACTGGGCGATCTTCATCCCCACCTCGACCCGTCGTGGAGTCGGCAACTTTTACGAGGTCGGCGGCAGCCTCCAGGAGGGGTATGTGACCCAGCATGTGGTGCACAACCGACACACCAAGTGGGATCGGGACGAGCGAGGGACGCGTATGTGTCGCCGGACCATTTTGGGGCGCTGGAGACACATTTCTCGCTGGTTCCGGTGCGGCAGGGGAGGGCGGATTGGAACTGCCAGACGTGGGTTGTAGAGGGGTTGAGAGGGCTGAACTACCCACAGATGTATGCGGTCCAGATGGACCATGGACAGTGGACCCAGCAGATGGCGATTGTGGAGGCCGCGGAACATGGGAGACGCCTAGGTATGTACATACCTATTTGCCGGGGACATGTAACATTCAATGGTAGGACGAGGTAGGAAGAGGTGAGGAGAATGTAACATTGTCTTAGAGCACGATAGAAAATCGCACTTGTAGTATGCAAACGTCTTAATTGCATTGTGTTTCGTATTTATGTTTTAACGCCGTCGCGGTAGTATTTCTGCAATCCCCCCCGGTACTTCAACAGGTTGTCCAGTTCCGGGCAGTAGTTTGTTCTGGATGTACCCTCCACCATTTTATATGATCCCTACAGAAACACTCGACGTGCATCCCGTGCGTTCACAAGTGCGACAAAGTGTATTAGGCGGTAGCTATCACTATGACGCGTCTAGTATCCTCTTCCCATCCATAATACTCTCAACACTGCCTTTAGTGACATTACTGGTGATGCATTACCGGGCGCCAGGAGCGAGTTCAGAGCTCGGTTCTTCTCTTGATAAGGGCAAATTCAACGTGACCACGGTACGAAAGCTGCCCTCATGGATCATTCACGAGATGTTTCTAGCGTCCGTCCAAAATGTTCGCAAAAGACGGCAGAAGGGCAAGTCATCTCCGAGAGGGACTCAAACGTACAACGGTTTCCTCGGATGCGTACTTGACATCGTTGCCCACAGCGACAAACTGGACGTCGCGGGTGCGTCAGTGCTCCTACCTGGACGGGATCAAGAGATAGTCGGAGCGAGACATCTTGAAGGTAGGTGGAGATAAAATGCCGTGCTTGATGCAGACGTCTCCCAGTATCAAGGTTTGGTAACTCGTAGGAATGGCTGGGATGCAGGAGTTGAGGACCCAGAAGAGTCCTATACAAAAGTCCTACGGCAGACGTCGTGCAGCTAGCTTGCGGAATCCTGAATGATGCAAGTGATAAAAGCATGTATTCTGTCGTCCGAAAGGATACCTTGTTGAATTGGTGCTCTGACAGTGATACGCTCCGTGAAGGCCGTCTTAATCAGATCGAACGACTAGGGTGTCCACAAGAACATTACTTTATAAGTACAAGCAAATGTTGCGTGTACCTATATTAGAGCTACAAAGTCAGCACGTGGCTAGGATATTTCAATTCAAATATCAGAAAAGCCAGGCTATCATGTCACTTGACACGCAACAACCCGCGGTGCCAGCACAACCAACTCAAAACGAGGCGTGTTACGCGTTACCCGGTGAGGGTCAGCATACGCAGGAGCACGATGGACAAGTAAACTCGAAGAATGGATGAACTTTGTTTTCGTCCTGAACAGAATTTGAAGGATATCACTGGACACGCTTACCTTGCGGGTCTCCCAGACAATTCAGAAGAACCAGAAAGGGAGTACCTGCAAGAAACTTTATCAGAATCGGGTACCAGTACGAGCGAAAGGCAAGGGTAGGGATCAGAACTGAGAGTTTTTGGTGTAAGGTTGTCCACAAGAGACTGCTCTCCTTCGGAAGCAGAACTGATTGAAATGGATCATCATGAAGAAGTGGCACGGCCGGGTATGCACGTGATTATATATCGTAAAGAAGACTCACAGTATAAGAAATCGCCGCGATGCAAGGGAGGGGGGCCTCGGTCCATTTTATACTTTATGTTCAACCTCCGACGGTAGCGGAGTTGAAATCGCTTCTGTATAATTTCTCAATCTGCGACATGTTGTGCTTTCTTTGAGGGGATGATAATGGTACGGTGAGTACGGTTCCTGCTTCACGTTCGTGATGATATATTCCATCCTCGAGTTGGTGATGGTCGCCAATGATTAATGATCCCTCACTCGAACATGCATCACCAACTGAATTTTTCCGCCGTGTCGCAGTTCAATTGACTTACACGACATGTTCTGTGCAGGTCTCTGGAGCACCACGACAGTATTCATTTGTAAAGTAGTCGCGGTGAGTACACCTAGAATCTGGTGCCCTTCATTCAAGGATGTCTACATATACAAGCATATGTCCGACCTGTGATGACGGACACATTCTTTCCTGAGTTTCTACTCGTGATCTACGTGTGCTCATTGCTAACCTCAAGTTCCCTGTCATAGTGTGGTACACAGTGCCGCGTCTTCATGAGAACTAGGATTAGGAGCACGAGTACTGTAGAGTTGATTTCAAACTTATAAGTACTACTTAAATGAAGATTAAATTTTAGTCACGTGACCGCGTATGTAGGGCCGGCGCATGGGACACGAAAGCAGCTGCGAGGTTTATTGGTATGGTACGCTTGAATCCTCAACTGACCATCGAGCACGTCGAGGCCGACGACGATGAAGCAAAAGGAAATTTACAGGACAGCAACATTCGCTTGGTCTCCAACATCCACGCTCCCCTTCATCGCGACGGGCACCGTTGCAGGCGCTCTCGACGAGTCGTTTTCCAACGAATCCCAGCTCGAAATATGGCAACCCGACTTTCTGGACAAGTACGAGATCTACCTCGGCGCAGATGTGGATTCAAGACCCGTAGGCTTCATCACGGACACCTCAAGGTAGTTCTACATACTCGCGCTGTTGCATATTGTGATACAGGCATATATAGGTTCAACCGCATTGCATGGGGGCAGGTGCACAAGGATCGGTTGCACGGTGTCCTTGCTGCAGGCATGGAGAATGGTGAACTTGCACTATGGGACCCTGCAAAGATCATTGCACATGTCGAGTTCGTGGATTCACCGATTCCCATGCGCTGTTTCTAATTACCGCGTCATTACTCTAGCATTTCCGAATCACTTATCCTGCGCAACACAATTCACACCGGACCCGTGCGTGGTCTCGACTTCAACCCAATTCAGACCAATCTATTGTCTTCGGGCGCGGTGAAAGGGGAGGTCAGTGCCCAGTGCTTCCATGACACGCCATCTATTCGCCTCCACGTAACCTCATCTCATGACGCGTCTGTGCTTACGAACAGGTTTATGTATGGGATCTCAATGATCCTTCAAAGCCTTACTCCCCTACCCCGGGAAATCGCAGCTCGAGGCTCGACGAGATTACTTCGGTTGCTTGGAATCAACAGGTGCAATATGTTCTTGCTGGCGCTAGCAGTTCCGGGTATTCTGTTGTGTGGGACCTTCGTGGAAAACGTGAAGTTGTAGCCCTTGCGTACGGTGGCGGAGCAGGCACACTTGGCGGCGCGGTCGGTAGTGGAATGGCTGTCGGGGGGAGAAGAGGCATGAGTGCTATTGCATGGCATCCAGACAATGTAAGGCCCGTTTGTTTGTGCAAATTCCCTCGCTGATTGCGCGGCTCAGGCTACGCGATTAGTCACCGCTTCTGAGGATGACCTGTCACCAGTCATCATGGTTTGGGATCTCCGCAACGCCCGTGCACCGGAGAAGGTGAGTTGGCATCAGAGAGCTCTTGGTGACATCTTTTGCTGAACTTCGTCTATCAAGATTCTCACAGGGCATGAAAAGGGCGTGCTTTCACTATCTTGGTGTAAGCAGGATGCGGATTTATTGTTGTCTTGTGGAAAAGACAACCGTGCCCTGTGTTGGAATCCACAGACTTCAGAGATAATCGGGGAGGTGCGTGTGTCCAGGGCACTCTTTTACCAAGAACTGATGTCGACTGCGTCTTATTCAACCTCGATTTACACGCATGCAACTTTCTTATTTGTCCAATATTTGCTTAACATCCGTGTCTCTCGATCGTACTTCCACTCGTTCGCACGATAGCTCCCCTCTGCGGACAACTGGGCATTCCAAGTTGAATGGTGCCCACGCAATCCCGATCTCCTCGCTGCTGCTTTCTTTTCTGGTACCATCGGTATACACTCCCTGCAATCAACCAATGCTGCTCCCTCTTCTGTGCCAGCTACCCCCAGACCATCAGGTGCTGAGCTCTTTGATGCGCATATACCGTCTCTTCAGGTGTCGCAAGGACTCAACCTTAGCCTAAAGCAACCCCCACGTTGGCTCCGTCGTCCCGTGTCCGCTTCCTTTGGGTTTGGCGGTAAGCTGGTGACTGTTAGCAACTTAACGGGTGCACATGGCAAAACACAGAGCAGTATTGTGCACTTAAGGGGAGTGATCAGTGAGGAAACTATCGTAGGAAGAGTCAAGAAGCTGAGGGCCGCAGAAGAGGAAGGGAAGTTGGAAGGATTCGCTCAAGATAGTGTGGATGAACTGCCAGGCGCTGGGGAGACGTGGAAGGCTCTGCTGAGTCTCTTCAGATCAAACTCAAGGGAAGAGTTGATTACGCTCCTGGGCTATTCGAAGGAGGAGGTCAAATTACGGATAGAAGAAGCTGTTGCAAAACTTAAAGAGGCCCGGATACAACAGACCAGTAGTGCAACTGCGCTCAGTTACACGGCGGACGAGGAATTGGACAATCTCGAGCCGCGTGATCCTGTGGTTTCTTTCGTTGATCCCGAGCCGGAGCCTGAGGTGGAGGCAACGGACACGGAGAAGACTGGCTCAGAGGTGTCAACTTCCGATGTCCTACCCGCAGACGGGGAATCCACCACCACTGCGCCATCGCTCTTCGGGGATGATGCCGCCTTTGGCACCTTCGGAGGAGGCACTGGAGCCGATTTCTTCAGTACCATGGCAGCCGTGCAGGATGCCGATGACACGCAAACGATGGCTGTCCCCCATACCAACTATGGGATCGACTCCAGTGTAGCTGCCACGATCGGGAGTGGGCCGTCTAGCATTGCCAGCGAGAGCTTGAGCGCCAAAAACAATACTTTTAGGATTTACCCCGCCGACGAAAGCGACACCGATAGGCTCATCACGCGCGCATTGGTCCTCGGGGACTTTGACAGTGCTGTGGAACTCTGTCTCTCTGCAGAGCGTTACGCTGATGCTCTCCTTCTCTCCATCAAAGGCGGCGATGACCTCTTGCAGCGCACTCAGAAAGCATATTTTGAGAGCCAAACCACCGAGCATCCCTACCTTCGTCTGTTCCAGAGCATTGTTACCAACGATCTTGATGACGTTGTGCAGAATGCTGATTTGACGGAGTGGGCTGAAGTCTTCGTCGTCCTCTGCACATTTGCGAACGGGGATGAATTCGGAGGGCTGGCAGAGCAACTTGGGGCGCGGCTCGAGTTCCAAGCTGGAGCCCTTCGTGCTGAAAGCGAAGCAGGGCCGGAAGAGAACATTACGAATGCGCTCGAACTGAGGAGGACGGCTACTCTGACCTACCTAGCTGCTGGGCGTCTCGAGAGACTGGTCAACCTATGGGTCGAAGAGCTGGCGGAAGAAGAAGTGCATCGACTTCGTGCCTCTGACTCCCCCGAGCCCACGTCTCGCTACGCGACTCACGCACATGCTTTGCAGACCTTCATCGAGAAGGTGACTGTCTTCCGTGGGGCTGTCAAGTATGTGGACGACGACCTGTCGGTGCCTGTGGAAAGTGCCGATGGTGCGATCAAGAACTATAAACTTGCGGCGCTTTATGATAGGTATTTCGAGTATGCCGAGATGCTTGCTGCGCAGGGGCTTGTCGGAGAGGCCGTCGAGTACCTGAAATTGGCACCAGAGACTTACACGGGTACCGCCTTGGACTTCGCAGCAGTGCGCGAGCGACTACTTGCTTTATCTGGGCAAGCGGCTCGTGTCTCGAGCTCAGTCCACGATGATATTTCCTCTAGCAGTGTTCCTACGAAACCGTCCCCCCCTGTTTCAACGCAAGGGAAGACATACACCCCCGTCCAACCGACGCACGCACCAGCTCCATCCGTATATCAGCCCATTCCACCCTACAACCCGGGGACTTACACACCCATTCAGACCCACGCCAAACCACCTTCCCTTGGCGGACATGTCGTTCCACCACCTACCCGCCCCCCGGTTTCCGGTCCTCGCCCTCCGCATGGCCAAAATGGAGGATGGAATGACCCACCTGAGGCCAACAAGGGGCGGCGGACACCTAGCTTGGTCAGTGTCTCAAAGCTAGAACCCATCATCTCGCCCTTCCCGAATGCAACGCAGTCACCCCCTACACCAGGTTCTCCGTTCACAGGGCATGGACGAAACTCTCCCCTGCCCCCCCCACCCCCATCGGCAAGCATCCAGAATCGACCTCCGCTTCCACCGCAGGTGGGTGCCCCGCCGACGACGAGATCCATCTCTGCCTCTGGTCAGCCACCCATACAACCATTGCCACATGCCGGCGGGGTGCAGTATACGTCGCCTTCGCTAGGGTCAGTTCCACCGTATATTGGAGCAACGCCGCCTCCGGGGCCACCACGCGGTATCGTGCCACCTGGTCCGTACGCACGCGCGACGCCACCCCCTGGCATAGGAGGCCCAGTTGGTGTCTCTCAGCATTCTGGCCCATATGCACCACCACCACCTAGCCAAGCTCCCTCGGCCCCACAGCAACGGCCTGGACCATACACGCCACCCCCACCTCAGACTTCTCAGGGACCCTATGTCCCATCATCATCACAGGTCCAAGGACCCTATGTGCCGTCCCCCGCACAGACATCCCAGGCTCCGTACGCACCACCTCCACCTCACCCGCAACCTGGAGCGTATGGGCCACTCCAACCTTCTGTGAGCCAAGGACCGCCATTGACCAGGGGTCCTCCTCAGACGCAACACCCGCTGGGTGGCCTGGCGCCTCAGCAACACGGACCTCCTCAGGGTGGACCGAGCGGCCTATCTGCACCTGCGCGTGCGCCAGCTCAACCGAAGGGCCCTCCACCGCCAAAATATCGTAAGTGATTAGTTGGCACCCCGCTTCCTCAGTTAATTGCCTTCTTTCTTTCTTTCTTTTTTAAAAAAAGCACCTGGCGACCGTACACATATTCCAGAGTCAGCGTTGCCGATTTATAATGTATTAACGGAACAGTTGTTGCATTTGAAACAAACGATTCCGGTGCATTACCCTCTTCTTTCCTCGGTTTGCGCGGGTGCTGACGACAGTACGCAGCCTCAACAGAAGCGCATGGCCGATGACCTCGAACGGCGCATCAGCCCCCTGTTTGACGCGCTGAACTGCGAGACGCTTTCCAGATCTGTCGTAGATCAGTTGCTTGTGCTCGTCCAAGGTACGCGTAACAGTTGCTTGAACTTGGTGCGTTTTTTGTTGACTAGGGCGAACGCCTAATAGCAATTGCCGCACATGATCGGGAGTCGGCGTTGAGCATTCATGTCGATTTACTTACCAAGGGCTCGCAGACGGACGACATTGGGCTGTGGATGTCCGGGATCAAGCAGCTGATCATTCGCCTGTGAAAATGATGGTTCATGATGCTAGAAAACCAGCCTGTCGCTTGCTCTTTGATGGATATGATGCAGATGCAATCGTCCTCTTCCTGTTTTCTTAGAGGCACATTTTCCGAAATGATTTGACTCCCCTCGTTTGACATGATCTCACGCAAGGAGAATAAATATCAGATATTCGTTAGCGGGGTGGGTAAGTAGTACAGGTTCTAGTATTCCTCATCTAGCTCCGTAGTATCATCCCGAGTTCGGCCCCAGCGAGAGATACTGATGATGGTGCCACACACCGATCGTGTCTTCGTCCAGGTCTGCAAAGATCCAGTTGAGGACAGCGGCGAGCCTCACAGCGGCCTGCGTCAACAACTTTTCGACGATCCACTTCCGCTTGATCATGCCGACGTACTCGGGGGTATCCAATTCTAGATAGTGCGCCTTCTTGCGGCGTTGTCTTAGCGCGTCGTCGTGCTCGTCGTCGCCGCAACCACACTGCTCTTCTTCGTCTTCCCACTCCCACTCCCCTTCCTCTCGTACTTCTTGTTCTTGTTCGCCATGGTAAAGGTGGGACTCGTCGAGCTCCTTGGGGAAGACAATCTCACAGTTGAGCTCGTGGATCGGCTGTGCCCAGGCGTACGGGCAGAGGGCGTCGTCGTCGACACCGAGACCACTCCTGTCGTCGTCCTCGCCTTCGCCGCCAGTCGACGATGACAGGAACCAAAAGATGTGCTGCCAGGCTGAGGTGAGCGCAGCCTGCACACGGTGACGCGCCAACGAAGGGGAGGCCACCGCAGGGCAAACGACCCACGCGTCGAGTTCTTCCTGCCATGTTCCGAGTACGCCCTCCCAGACGAGCCGACGGATGTACGGGTCGTAGATAGTGTCACGGAGGACAGACTCGACCTCTGGGAACGGGAGGGGGCGGGTGTAGTTGTGGGGGAGCGTGCGAAGGCGTTCGGAAATGAGGCGCGAGTCCCATACGGAGTGGAGGTCTAGACGGGGGGCAATCAGAGAGGCGAGCGGGACGTGAACGAAAAAGCGCACTCGTGACGCGCCCGTCAAACATGACCTTGTCGCCGTTGCCGCCGCGGTTACGTCCGGTGAGGTGGAGGGGCATGTGCATGTCGCCGACAAAGTGGATCAGGAACTTGAGCGCGTCCTGGACGTAGGGTGGGACGGTCTCTTCTTCATCATCACCACTGGGGCCCGCCGCCGCCGACCTGCGCAACTGCTCGAATTCGTGCAGCACATTGGTCGTGTTGCGGATCGCGCTCAGGACGTTGATGTGTGTGCGGCCTGCCCAGCCTTTCGGGCCGGGAAAGACGCACGTGGCGCTCGGATAGTCGTCCACGGCGCCGATGTAGTGGAGTGGGGCGGTCCATCGGTATTTCGACTGTCGGCGAGCGTTGTCGGCCCATGCTGCGACGGGCGCGAGGTGGCACTCGCCGGTGACGTCGAGGATCTCGCAGAGTTTCGGCATGACGCTCGGGTGGAGGTGCATTTGCGCGACGGTCGCGACGATTTCGTGGCCTGGGAGAAGACAAGAGCACGGTGAGCAAGATGACGTCGAACGACGCGACGACGCGCATACCGACGACGCCCCAGGCGTAGGATTGGGGTATTAGTGCGGCGACGAGCACGAAGGAGGACAGGGACGAGAACCACATGGTGGGTATCGGAAAGGAGGGTATCGAGCACGCCTGGGAGCGACTCGGTGGACTTATACGGCGCGCGAGGCGTCGCGTTCCCAGAGCTGGCCAAATGAAACCGACTCGGGGCGGGGGCTATCCGAGAGCACAGCCACAAAGATAGGCCAACGACAAGACGCACGTGCTTCAAGCCGCGACTGCACAATAGAATCTCTTTATTGTAGCCGCTCGATTCTCTGGATTCCCTGGATACAGAACACGAAACTAGTCACCAAGGGCTTTTGTTGCAGGCATCGCCATGGGGAAGGAGAAGATTAATACGAACCTCGGAGTTGACCTTTTGAAACGGGTCGGTCACACTGGGATACTGCCAAGGCTAACCATATGTTTTTCCAACCTACCTAGTAGTAAATAAATGTGGGGCTGCCACATAGATCGGCGAGTCACGAAAGCAGGCCTCACTCGAACTTGGTTTTCAAGATGCATCCTGACCATACACTCGCCAACACAGGTATAAAGTCCTCGATTGGAGAGTAATTACTAAAAAAGAAATAACGCTCACAGCATTTACATCTCATCCCCAAGTCGGCTGCTCCAGATGTTAGACTGGTCTCCTCGGAGTCTGACTATTATATGGCCTCGGCGGCCACAATGTCCATTAATACGACCTACTAACAACAGAGAATACCGATCCCTTGACGCCCCCCTATTTACTTTACGGATTTCATTTATCTCCGCCACGAAGTGGTCGATTTTCGCGGTCAAGTCTTGCTGGTGTTGACAGGCCGGGTCACGTCGGACCCACACCCGCATGGAAACACGACCGTCTACCCAGATTTTCAAAGAAACAGTGAGCCGGCCAAACCACTGCTATTTGTCTCAGGCATCAAGTATAGCCCGTCTGGCTGCACGAACATTCATGTGGAGAGCTGCCCACCGACTGGGCACGCAGTCGCCCAACTCCGAAAGCGATGACGAGGTGACCCCAAATCACCGCCGCCTTCCGATATATGGTCTGGTCACCCGCATCCGATCCCCAACACGCACACGGACTCCTACGCAGGAGACCACAAGAGCTGACAGGTGCACTATGCGTTGTTTCGACGCTCGTGGCTTTCTTTGCTCTTGTGGTCGGGTGAGTGTCCACAACTCGACAAATGAGTGTCACACCTGTCGCAGATCATCCGAAAAACGGGCCACACACGGCTATCGAGGCGTCTAGTCCATCTTGCATACCCGACTCGTTCATTTCGAGCTTGTCCGTCGTTCGCTCTCACCTCATCACATCGGCAAACACCCATCGTTTGTTGCCACAATAAATAAATGGATCCACAGTCCCACTACTCTTCCACCGCCAGACTCCAGGATGGACACTCCCTCGATATAAAACTTGGCCTGCTAAGTGAGCGAGGAAATCATCACTTCCAACGCCCTCGGATCCGATACTCGCAATGCAGGCCAACAGCCAGTCCCCCGAGATGATGGCTGTCTATAAGGGTGAGTTGTTCTTCCTCGCGCCCCCACCCGTCGTTCTTGGGACACCCCTCACGTTGTTCCTCACAGCCTACGCGGCGAGCATTGGTTCGGCCCCGAAACCCAATTACTCGGTCGTGCACAAGTCGATCCAGGTCCCCCCAGGATGTCTCCCGATTCACATCGCCCAGTTCACACGTGGGACACGCACGACGGGAGAGGTCAGACTGAACCACTGGGCGATCTTCATCCCCACCTCGACCCGTCGTGGAGTCGGCAACTTTTACGAGGTCGGCGGCAGCCTCCAGGAGGGGTATGTGACCCAGCATGTGGTGCACAACCGACACACCAAGTGGGATCGGGACGAGCGAGGGACGCGTATGTGTCGCCGGACCATTT
>JBBPLU010000492.1:0-16886 GCA_038089935.1 Boletellus emodensis | reverse complement strand
CCCTCGCCCTCGTCCCCGTGGGTCTCGCGTTTCCGCTTGGACCCCCCCACAGCGCCACCCGCCTCCGCCCGGCTGCTCACCTCCTCGAATATCCGCGCGATCGCCTGGTCCACGTCCTCGCGGTGTGCGCGGAGCACCTCGGGCGTCAGCCCGAGGTATGCATACTGCTGGTCCCCGAGGAGCGCCTTGCGCACGCGCTTCGCGCTGATCGTGGACAAGTCCGTGCCGGGCGCGGTCAAGACGCGGGCGATGGGCCCTTGGAGCGCTTCGAGGTCGAGCTCGGGGCTCATTCGCGTGTCAGGTGTGTGGTCAAAAAGAAAAAGAAAAAGGTTCCTTTTGGCTTCTGGTGCTTTCAAAAGGTATACCGAACGCGAGGGGTGGTAGAGTTTGAGGGGGAGGGGAGGATGTGTTATGCGTGTACGGTACCTAAACTCGGGTGATTGGCCCAGCAACGCGTACTTGGGCTTTTTGAAGCGGCACAGCCTCGGTGTTTCAACATGCGAACTTGCACCACAAGACCGATACAGTCGGCCCAACGTCAAACAAGGCCAAACAAGGCAACCCTCCAGTGGGCCCAACTTGAAAGCTGCACATGAAAACAAGATGGATATTACACACGAAAGATCTTCATTGTCACCGCCAGACCAACCAATCTTGTCGTGCGGGATCACCAGGCGGTGGAAACATACCGAGATGATTCTGCTGCTCCCGCCCCTGCTCTCCCGCCTCCTGGGCTGGTTGTTGCCCCTCCTGTCGCTCTCGCGCTCGCCGAGCCCGCTCCACGATCCGAGTTCGGACGTAGATCAGGATCGCGACTACGATGCACAGTCCGACGAGCAACATCGTCTCCGTAAACTCGTCCGCATCCTCTTCACCCCGGTGTCCACCCCGCAATGTCGCTTCAAAGTAATCTTCTGGCCCGAAATCACCGTCCCGCTCGTGCTCGGCATTCCGCCTGTCCCTTGCCCACTGAAAAGGAACGAATCAGTCCGCGTCAGCACGACGACGACTCGTTTGCAACAAACCTCGACAAGATCCTCCTCTTCTTCGCGACGTGCTTCGCCCATCCGGCGTCTATGAAACTCTTCTCTGGCTTTCCCAATGTACCACGAACCGTCGTCCCGTAACTCGTCCTCCAGTTCTTCCGCATTCTGCAGCACCCTTTCATCCGTCTGGGAATCAGCTCGTGCCGCAGGTGGGGCGTCGATTTCCCGCTTCGGGTTAGTCCGCTCCGGGATGGACACTGATAGTATAAATGCAGATCCAATCCGTCAGCACGCTCATCTTGTTTGGTAAAACGTCCAATGGAAACGTACACTTGTCTTCGTCATATCCCCAGAGCGAAAGTCCGTTTTGCCCCCCCTGCAACGTGTGCCAGATGCTTTTTGCATACAGTTTGATCAAGGACAACAACACGGGAATGTACGCCTCGCTGTTCGTCTCCAACGCTTGATCGTAGTGGCGCTTTGCGAGGTGGAAGTCCTATCAGGCGAGAAAGACGAACGTTGAGGTTTCCTACGAGCCTTTCTGTTCTTGTTTCCCCACTCACCCGAGGCACGCCGACACCGTTCTCGTACATCCATCCCAAGTTCCACATCGCCAACGCGCTGAGCTGTGTGTCTGCCGCGCTTTGGTAATATTTGGCTGCCTTTTCCCAGCGTATCGATTCCGGCTCGTCTAGCACGCCAAGGCCGTGGTAATAGTAGTCCCCGACCTTGACCAGCGAGTCAACGTTGCGCTGCGCAGCCGAGCGCGTCCACTGCGTCAGCGCAAGTCGCGCAGTGTCATTGGACGCCTCGATGGGAGCGAAGCGCGTCAGACGCAGCAAGCTTCTGTCTACAAAAAAAAGACCGACACACATATCAACCTTATGTGACATGTGACCAAACGACGTGATGGGGCTCACCCTGGTCCAACACGTACGCAAGGTTGTTCTGTGCCACTTCCGAGCCGCCCTCGGCCGCAAGCCACCACTTGAGAATGGCCATCTCTTTTCCTCGCGCGGTACCGCTGCTCCAGGCGAACTCGGCGTCGTCGACGAGATCCTCGTCCCAGACGCCACGTTCGGCAACAAACTTGTAAAACGAGACCGCGTTGGCGCACGAACCGGCCACGATCCCTTGAGGAAGTCCAGCGGTGTGCATGTTCATCGTGTGTATCTTGGCCAAGTAAAAGTGGGCTTCGAACGGAGACCCGTGTCGGATGGCCGTCTCAAAGTAAGTCGCTGCCAGTTTGATCTCGCCCCTGCCTGCGGGTGTTTATTAAGAATGAAAGGATGGAAATGCCCCCCCCCCCAGTGAGGGCCCATGGGGCGCAAGGCAACGCACCATAGTGGTGTTTGCCGATGTTGACGAGCGCTTCGGCCAACTCTAACCCTGCCGCGTGCGTAAAGTGTGCCATCGCCTTGCTGACATCATGACGTCCTTTGACGAGACCGTCCCGCCACATGATGCCAAGCTCGTTGTGACACTCCCGATCTCCATGCTCAGCCCCGCGCTCGAACCACATCATCGCCGTCTCGTAGTCTCGCTTCACGCCCTCTCCGCGGAGGTACATCCGCCCCAAGTAAGCAGCGCTCTTCGCTGCCCATCCGGGTTGGCTCGCGCCTTCGGCCTTGTCGTTGACGACATTGTGTTGAAGTGGACTGAGCGGATCGCGCGGCCACACCTGACGAGCGATCTTGAGAAAGTAGGATCGAGCGAGGCTGAAATCTTGACCGATGCGTCCCACACCTTCCGAACCAGAGCTGATCCCGCCCGAACCGGCGTAGATGCTCCCCTGGTAAAAAATCTTGCCAAGCTTGTATGCAAAGTCCATCTCGCCACGATCGGCGTTAAACTGGACGGGGCAATGAGTCCAGACATTCCGTAGTACGGCATGACAAAACACACCATGTAATACTCGAGGAGATCTTCCCATGTTTCACCCGCAGCCTGAGCGACACCCGCCTTTACGGCCGGCTTTACCACATTAAGCCCGGTTGACGCAACGCTGGCACCAGGTCCATATACTCCTCCGTCTAAATCGGAGAGTCGTGTATGGGTGTAGGGTAGGGTAAGTCCGCCAGGAGGACCCGACAAGAACATCTCCATGGCTGTAGAAATATGCGTTAATAGGGTAGCACGAACCAACACTCATACGAGCCCGAATTTATTCACCTGTATCAGCAGCTGCTTCATACCATTCCACGGCTCGCGAACAGTCTTCCAATGTACTGATACCACTCCAGTAACGGTACGCGAGTGTCATTTGCGCGCCCTTGTGTCCTCCTTGTGCGGCAAAGGTGTAATACAACATAGCCTTTGCTTGGTCTATCCGCACCGTGTCCGCATACCCGGTAGCATAAAAGAACGCGAGAATGGCTTGCGAGGATGCGTTTCCAGTCAAGGATGCATGTTCAGAGAAGTACGAATGTGCGAGCTTGGGGTCCGACGCAAAGTAGATGTTTGGTGGGAACTAGGATAAGCGTTCCCTTAATTCAAACGGAATGGCAGAAATACAGTGGTGAAACGGAAACGTACGAGAGTCAGGCGAGCAAGTGTGTACAATGCATCCGTGTGTCCGAGTTCGGCCGAATACTGGAGCAAATCGATCACCTTGGTCGCTTTGGCGTGCATCTCCTCGTCCTTTTTCCGTGAAGCCGAGGGAAAACCGTCCATCCGGGAAAAGAGCCGAAACGGAGAGAATTTTTGATAAAGCTTGATTGCTATGCGAACGGTACTTCCAAAGGGTCCCTGACCCTGAGCGACGGGGAGATAGGATGAAAGGAACGACGACGCTTGCGACGTGCTGGTCTGTGCATACGGGTCGTGATCATAGGGTGGCGGGTGTGCGGTGAGGTTGGAGAGAGTTATCATCGCGAGCTTGAAGGCGCGGGCAGCTGTTCGAACTGTCAACTCGGCGTGTGCAACTTCAACAGGAAAGGGCCGAACCTTCGGTGGCCCGTTCAGCGTCCCCCGGTGCGCGTTGAGGTGTCTACAAAGTATCGTGTGATTAACGTGTCTGTGGGCACGACGACAACGGGACGGTGAGACAAGTGAGCTCACCAGAGTCTCGTGAACATCATGGGTACCGGGCCCAGGTGTGGCATCGGGTGGCACCTGACAAGACACAACAGTCAAAATGCAGGCAAGCGTTGACGGTCTGCCTTACACTTTGGAACGAGAGCGACGTCTCCGACTGCGCGGACACTCCGGAGAAGGCAGCTAGCGCGACGAGCCCAAAAGCCAGCCATGCAGCTCGACGTGTTCGTGTTGTGCGACACGCAGCCATGGCAAACACCAGATGGCCAACCAACGCTGGAAAGGCGAGCAGGCGCGGTGGAGGTCAAGCGGACGAGTTTTTGCACTGCCACCGGCCTTGCCACGTTTGTGTCACCGACACACACTGATCTCCAAGTACATAAGATAAGATCGATTACAGTCGCTATGCTTGCCCCGACTTTCCCTCTGTCTCTCCGGGGTCGATCGCGCAGCAATTCGCGCCATGACAATCCTCGCTCAGCCTGACATGTTTCCGCGCGTAGTCGCACCGCGCAAAAATCATATCGCAATTCGAACAGCGCCACCGAATGTCCAGGTGCTTGGCAAGGTGTCGCTGCAGACTGCTTACCTTGAGCTTTTCTTCACACCCGGCCCACCTGCAGTAACACCAGCCGCTGTAGTGTCCCTTCAGGCCATGGCTCTTCCGGACATGCACCCAGACCTCCTTGCCTCCTCCCTCGATCCACTTCCCACACGGTTTTCCCCCGGCCACCGTCCATTCACATTGATACTGCGAGGAGCCACCACCACCAGATGTTCTTGCCTTCGTGGCGATCCGTGGCTGTGGGGATACGGATCTGCCCACAACTACATTGGGCGTCAAGTGTGGGGACGTTGATGGCGGACCGGGCGCCCGTACACTCTCCGACGTCGACAGATAAGGTGAGGACGACACCGAGGTTGAACAAGACATCGATGGACGGATTCCTCTCGCGCTTGCAACGGGACGACGGTGGTCGAGCGATCCAGACAGACCGCTCGTCACACGCCCCTCGTCTGCCATTGCCGTCCTCGACACGTGGCAGCTGCTTGCCATGCCGGAGACAACATGGCTATGGCCACGGGGCAAGACGCATCCACGATCGCGATGGAATCCAAGCCCAAGTCCAGGTTCGGTGGTCGTCGCTCTGCCATTCGCTAGAGGAGAATGGATTCCGAGACTCTGGCTCAGTGACTTCAAGAATCGAAGCTCGTGTGGAGCGGCCCTACTGAGGGTTCAGCACTTCCCGTCCCCCTAAGTCAGTCGCACATACCTCTGCCCAGCGGACGACGAGCGATCGTTGCCCCGACCGTTGCCGTTCGCGATGGTGTTTGCCTCTCCGGAGAAGAAATCGTCGAGAGAAGCTTCTGGATGCGAGAAATAGGTGGAGCGAGGGAGTCTCGCCATGCATTGTGCGAGAACCCAGGCATCCATGTCCAAGACGTGCCTGCCAGATGACTTTGTACGTGGGCCGCGACCGCGGACACACAGCACGTTGGCGGAGGTGCTGTGGCACTATGTATATAAGGGTGCGAGTCTATTCCACTCAGTTGGCGTGTTTGTCACCGTTTAATCCCGCCGGGAGGGGATGGTGCTAATCCATGAGAGACAACCGCTGAGGACCGGCACCGTTCGTCAAACTTGACCGGCCTTACGAAGCACAGGGTCCAACCTAGCCAGAAATGGAGCGTCTTAGCGGAATGGATGTCGCTGATCAGTTTGATGCCGCTATGAGTGCCTGGGATGCGACCGTACCGTGGTGCAGCAGCCCACGAACGTGTTGGCCGGGGGGGGGGGCTTGGATCATCGTCGGGCTTGTAGTCGGACCGGTGAATGCAGCAAGCAGGGCGGAAACAATTAAGCTCGAGTCCACCGCCGGGACAGTCACTGTTGCTACGTAGCGACCAACACACGATTGGGAACAAGGCTCATCGAGAATCATAAGTGCATGCACGGACCTGTGTTGCCATCAGATGTCAACGTCGCTGAACCTTATTGAATCCGACCCCGGTTATTCAAGGCTACCTAATGCCGCACTGAAGGCCAAGTTCCGGCATACCGCCTCCAGGCAAAGGTATTCCCCTAGCCAGGCACACTATCGAGCCAGTAACAGCACCCTTCGGTAACAAAACTTGGTCACGGCGCGCATCCGCACACAAGAGACACGCTACTACGTACAATATTTTCAACGCCGAAATCCCATAGCCCTAAACCTCTCCGTCCGTGATCTGTGGAGAGATTGACAATACTTCTGGCTTGGTTAGAGACCGACGTACGTATATGGCAGAGTTTGACACAACTTTAAGTTTCTTGCATTCTTCTACCACGTTGCGCCGCATGGTGGCGCTCAACGTGCTCGCGTCACGATGGTGTCGGAGATACCTTCGGAGCGTGATCAAGGAGCCCCATCGGAACCGAGAACGGGTTTCAAAATAAATGCCAGACATACTCACCGGAGGCATATTTCTTCCTTGAATTCCTGGTAAATCTTGCGGTTACTTTTTCGCTTCAGAACGCAAGACCGTCAGACAATGTACCATGCAGCGTAAAGCGACAACGACATGCCTCCAGTCTACGTGCGGTTTCTTCGTACATGTGACTTTGATGAATCAAGAAGTGATCCGCGAGGACAAAAAATGACATTCCGGAGAGATACATCTCATACAGACAGGCTGCCTTGTTCCCCCCATAGCCTACGAAACGCTCATCGCACCTGCGGATGGTAGTGAGCACGGGGGCCACCGACGGCACAGATTACTAGATCCCAGCACATACCAAGGCGGTCCTTCCTTCCTGAAGATGACGTATGGTTCATATGCGGACTGGTACCGCTTGACTCGGTACACCTCGCCAGGAGCGGCGGTATAGAAACGCGGATAATCACTGCTGTTGTGTCCTGGGGCCCAAGACTTATGAAACATGTCCAGCTTTCCCGATCGGACAAGCCCCAGCAGGTCCTCAAATAGAGTTTACTTCGATTGGGATAAGCGAAAGAGCCAAAATGCCTACCTTCTTGGTATTTGGGAAAGTATCCGGGTCGACGCCATCCTGCGGATCGAGATACTCGAATGCTGGGACGACGAGGGCCGCGTGGCCATCTCGAAGAGCACGTCCAACCTCGCCGTCCAAACTGGCCCGAACGTGACTTCGAAAGTCAGTGCAGATGGCGAAATCAACGTCCAGCATCATGACGAACTCCGTGCGTGCGAATAGACGGGCAGCATTGCGCCAAGTGTTCAACTGGCGAGCGAACGGGGAGAGAACGAGATGTACGTCGACAGAATCAGACATTCCGGGTGTCGACGTATACAGGTCGTGTAGTGCGTCGAGCACGACACGCGAATCCCGAGGGGTAATATGAACTGCAGCAGATATGGGACCTACATAAGTCGTTCAGGGCGACAGGCCTGCATAAACCTTTTCTTTCGTACCTCTGTACCGCTTAACTAATTCTCCAAACACCCTGAATCGGTTGAAAGTCACGAGCGTGGTTATGGTGATGTCGTCAACCTCAAAGGTCGCCGAACCCTTGTAGTAGAACGGAATGATTTTGCACGGTTGCATGGTTTGTGAGAAGGCCTTTGAGAGGAAGAGCGATTCTTTCATAGCGACTTCGCTTCTTGCGTGCTCCTCGGTGGGCGTGGCTGGCCAATACAGCGTCTCTTCCGGGAGATCCGCCAAAGTCAAGGCCTGCTTCACGTTTCGCGACTTCACCCCGTCTCTCGCGCTAGCAGAGATGTGCGCGACCAATCCTTTTATCTTTAGCGTTGCGATTATCAGGAGAGAATATGACGAGTAGACGATAGCACTGGTTACGTAGACAATCACGAAGATGTGGACAAGCCTCCTGGCCATGGCGGAATCGAGCACGGTATGGTTGGGCGGTAGCTAAGCGGCATGTTGCCAAAATCGTTGGGTATGACCAACCTGGAATGTATATTGGCATGCTCCCGACTCGGACAAGCCGAGAACGTCAGACAATCCTAATAAAACTATGCCCCCTTTGCATGACAAAAGAGCGGCGTCCAGTGGAGCAAACTTGCGAAGCGGAGGGCATGCTGGTTGTGGTTGTGGTTGAGTGGATGTTGGGACCCGAAATTCGCACGGCTCTGCGCCGTTTGGCATGAGTGCTCCAACCGCCTCGACGAGCTCAGATGCACTATACGAGCTTCTGGTTTCGCTCCTGCTCAGGTGCCCGTGAGTAATCCCATTCCAACCATATCCATCAACCATATGTTTTCAGTCAGACCATCGAGATCCTCCCTGGCGATGGTTCCATCTGGATGCACCCGCAGAATACAAGGATCGACACCGGAGCGGCCCCGCCCTTGTCCCCATTTCTTTTTGTCGAGGGCAACCTTGGGATCCCACAAAAAATTCTCTACAAAGTTTACCTCCACGCTGCCTGGATCTTCGGGTCTGTTCGCGGTCGCAGCCGCGTAATACCAACGCGGCAGCCGATAAACGTTGAACCGAGCTGTGATCTCGACGACCCTCTCATCCTCACCCTCTCCGCCTCGTCCTCCGTCCTTATTCTTGCTAATCCATCGCATCAGACGGCTCTCAATGCCAGAAAGCGGCTCGTTCAAACAAACCTAATCGACCCGCGTGCCGAACTGCAATTCATGGCCTCTCTTCTTTCATCACAGCACTGCGCCAAACACGCTGAACTGTGGTTTCACCGGCGCTGGCTTCTCTCTGCCGCCTATAATTCACATCGTCTCCCTGATGCTCTCGTGAGGATGAATTCCTGGGCCTGTCAGGCTCCGCTTGGTCTTCGATTCCCGTCGCGAGAGGCGCTCAAACAAGAGCTCGAGTTGACATCTCGTGCATGCGAACTCTACCCGCGGAACTACTTCGCGTGGACGCACCGACTGACATGCGTGCGCAGTCTCCTCTCGGACTACCTCGTCGGTACAGATCCCTTTGATTTCGTCACGCTACTCCGCCACGAGGTCACCACAGTCAAGGAGTGGATCGAGCGTCACGTATCTGATTACAGCGCGATACACTACATTCTGACCATCGCTCACGCGGCCTCGCGCAGCGGAAATCCGTCCTTGGTGGAGATGGTCATCATAAATGACCTATTAGACCATGCCATCTCCCTCGTGCAGGATTACCCTGCTCACGAGTCTCTTTGGATGTATATTCGAATAGCTCTCTCTATTTCAGACTCTTGGCAATCACAACGAACCCATCATTTTATGGATGACTTTGTTAGGCCACTGGCAAATTCACAGCTTTCGAGTGCCCTGGCATCACAATATGCAAACCAATTCCTGGAGAGAAGCACTGGCTGCAATCCCAAGTTCAGGATGCAACAGGCAGGGTATGTTCCATGGTTAAAATCTATTGCCTTTGATAAAGTTCTATACTCCACAGACTAGGGGAATGATTAATCACTTTACATTAATTGGTCAGTTGGACACTGCACCATTAGGTTACACATATACACTGTATTTACATACATGGTGCAACCTCCAATAAATTGAACATACTGTAATAGATGAATGCTGATAATTGCATAGGATAAAATATTCTCATCTTTTGAAAGTGCAAAGTCCATGGAATATCAGTCAATCCATCCCAACTACAAGACTTTCTTTCTCTTGACTACAGGCTTATTGCTACTGCCCTCTCCCTGATCTTCTAGCACTCTTCTCTTTCCACCCACATCAGCTGACTTTTCATCATCATCAGATGCAAAGGGATCCTCTATAGCTATAGCCTTCTTCTTAATTAGTGGCTTAGACTTTCCTTCAACTGGCTTGGAGGGCTTAGATGAATCTACTGTGGTAGTGACTGCAGCTTTGGAGGCAGACAGCTCAGCATAATATGCCTCCTTAAGCTCCTATACAATAATGTCAGCTTAGCATCAAAATATCAATTTTAAAACATCACCTTGATCTTAGAATCCTCCAGCAATGATGTATTCTTCCAAACCTACCACAATGTCAAGTGACATGTTGTAAGAAGAGAACAGTCACTCACAGTGGAAGGTATGCCACTGGGGTGTTTACTGTCCAAGCCTTACCAGTAATGTTAGCAAAGAATCTGAGTACAGATGGCAGGCAAACCTATCATTGTATACAAATCAGCCTTGACTCCACTGAGATTGAGCCCATGCTGTCTCAAAAGCACTTTCATGACCTAACAGCAGCTTAGTGCAATTCTGATGTGGTTTTTTAAGCAAGACATACTGCAGTGACATCTTCCTTGTCATAGACATCTGGAATGTATACACATATGACATGCTGATACCCAAGGACAGCATCTCCAGGTGCTGTGGCCACTTTTGCACAAAGGACAGAAGTAGAAGACAAAGGACCAGAAGCCAAGGAAGCTATTTGGAATATTAGCCATGGGCACATCCCAGTTACAAAGCCTTACTGGCTATCTTGCTCCAAATAACATCCACCGTGTCTGGGGGAGCAAAAACTAACCTAGAATGCGGAGAGAAAGAAGTGTAGTGTGGTAGCAGAAACGGATGGCTACCTACCACTTCCCGATCGTGTAACCGTACTCCTTAGCGATATCTCTCAGCTTTTCAGTCGCTTCCTTTTGTACCTACACGAAAATGAGCCCCTGAAAACTCGAGCGGTCAAGGGGATCATTGACCTGTTCTCGAACTTCCTTTTTACTTTGCGTCCCTGCTTTCTTGTTCCCGCGCACGGGAATCGACGCGTCGTTCTACTCGAACATCAGATGGACAGACAGCATCACAGTTAGCTGCCTTCACCTTGATTCCTTCTACCCTCTCGGTGACTTGTTGCACTGGGGGACGAGTCGAGGTTCGGGTACCATGGTGGAGGGGCGATAAAAGGACTCACAAAGAGTCGTGGCTTCCGCGATAGCGGACACTTCTTTCTCGACGGACAGTAACTCAGCTTTCTTCCGCTCTGGTCTCACCCATATCCACTATCGAAACGAGCCGTGTCAGCCCTAGTGCGCGACGATCTGACGCATCCTTACGGGCTTGGTACCGTTGTTCTGAATCATGGACGGCTTGTACTTGGGTGCGTGCGTGAGGTGTGCGCACGCGTCACAGTAGTTTCGAGCTCACCTTGGCGGTGAACTCCTCTATGGACAGCACATCGCCGGGAGACCACGAGTACGTGTACTCGGCAGGGAATACGTCATCCGACTGCGATATACCTGCTGACATGCTGGTTCGTAAATTCCCTGGAGCTGACCGGGAGCGCGATGGAGAAAAAAGTGGTCGTTCAATCAGGGGAATAAGCGGACCGCAGTGGTCTGCCACATCTCACGTGATCAAATCGCTTGAAACCTTCATGACGCTGCGATATTGGTTCAGTGCTTCCGTGGTCACACAACGCTGGCTGGGCACCGGCATCACAGCGAACCTCGCGCGAGTTTTCATATCACAGCATTTGACGACAGATGCCAGTGTCGTGTAGTTACCGTGAGACTCGGGGGTTGGCATGAACACGATGATGCTATCGATCAAAATAAGGTGTTTCGGCAGTGTCCCAGGTCAGATCAGCGCCTGCGTACAGCATTTGCAACAGACTCGATCTCACATGACGACGACAGGCCGCCCGGTGGCAGTTTCTTTTCCTTCATACTTTACTCTTCGGGGACGTCCAAGGCTGTAACTCGGAACGTGCGCGTAACGCCCATTCATGAGTCGCTCGCATGTACAATTGTCCAGAAGTAAAATGTCTCCGTGGCAGCTTCCCGTGATGGTTGCGGATTGCAGAGGCTCTCGGCATTCTAGAATACGGAAATGAAAAATTCCGAGCAGGGATAAGGCTCGAATCGACGACGTCGACTTCCCAAGGTGCGCAACTCCTGCTTTATATCAGGAACCCGAACCCATTCATTTTACATGCCCCAGATTTGTGATTTGTAATAGCATTCCACAAGATTTTCTGGGCCGATCCTTGGTCCAGGACCTTGCCTGAGCGACACAAGACTCTGCCTTCTCGCAGCCGCCTGCGCGTTTTCGGGGAAATCGAGATGGGATTAAACAAGATGATCCGGCATTTACGGCGATGTTGACAGGCGAGCACTTCGCCGCGGTCTGCGGGATTTCAAACGGCGCCTTCCTAGGCCGGTGGAGTGCTCGCATCGTCTCTTGCGCGTGCAGCATGGATCGCAAGCGGCGTTAGCATTGGGTACGCACGTCACACCGAATTCGATGCATGTTGAACAGGCGGTGGTGGGCTGAACGGCGGGCAATGGAGTGATCAAGTGGGCAATCTCCATGTGGTCCGGCTAAATCTCATGTACGAATGAGAACTAGGGAAAGGGGGAGATGAGTATTGGTTGCACATTTGTGTCCCTGAGCCGAGCGATCAAATATCCAGGGACCTGGAATCGATTGTCCCGCACCGCACGGCGCCCAGATCTCCGCCAGAGAAAGGGCAGAGGACCGCCATGTGAAAAGATGTCTTGCATTGCCATGCACAGCAAGATCCCCGGGGTAGAAACGAGAAATTTAAACTGCATCTTCACTCACGACACTTGGACCACTGGCAGGACACGTCAGAGCGTGAAAAATCACACACGATCGTGTCCCAACGGAGATAATATTCTGCCTTTAAATTAGATTGGTGCCCCTTGATCGGGCAGTCGCTCGATAGCGTAACGCCTCGAGACGATGTACATGAGTGGAACCCCTGGAATCTGGCGAATCCGTCTCCGGAGCTCACGATCACACGTGGCGACGATGTAGCACTTGTGGGCCGTGACGCGCTGTACGAGACAATCGTCGGCGTACGTGCCGGTATGGCTGCAGCGTAGGCGCTCAAATCGAGGATCACGGGCTATGCTAGAAATATGTATTCAGCACGGAAGGGGCACGATAGAACAAAGGAACTCACCGGAGAGCCACACGGTAACGATGGCCTAATTTTTCGAGCTCGGCCATGACACAGTCAGTTACACAAGGTATACCTTTAGAAAATCAATCAACGACGCCGTTAAAATAAAGAGGGCGCACATTTGGCATACAGGCAATCCATCATGCCGCTGACAAGTTCCAGCTTGTTTTGAAGGCTAAAGTTGATGAAGTTGGTGTCGATGAGTACACGATATGGAGGGACGAGCTCTGTATTATGTGCAAGAAAGAGAGAGGATGCAATCTGGGGCCTAAGATGATATGATGAATTGTTGAAGAACACATATACCTAGGACACGCACACTCGACGGACTGCTTTTGCTTTCTCCTCCTCTTCCTTTTTCTTTTGCTTTAATTGGTTCTCCTTCCTGTAAAGAAGTAATTGATGCGTTCATCGTCTGACGGAGCAAAGGAAGAAGAGTGGTACAAGCGTGCGTCATTTGGACTCAATAATCGCTTGACTGCCGCAAACTTGCGTGTCCTTTTGGCCCTCCCCTGCAGCGTGTCAATGTCTGTGCATGTAAAACAGGGCAGAAATCCACAAGTTACCATCGTTCGAACGCTACCTTCGCGGCAGGACGAAGTCTGGATGTACGATGATGTTTGTTTAATCAGTCGAGGACTTATCTCTGCAATTTTAGTTTCAAAAATAAATAATAATATACATAAACAAATTCGCCGCGCCGCGCCGCGCGCAGCGCACCAGGACTCTACCCTCGCTTGGCCCTGGTTTCTGCGTGCAAGTGTCGCATGAAGTACCCAGCAGGCCACCCTGTCTGTCATGTTCAGGGAAACGTTTCTGAGTCACAATCATCTTAGGGAGCCGTTCTTCATCCACTGGATGGGAATGCGTCAACGGATACCGTTCACGCGCGGTTTCTGTGAGATACTGTGCGTTGGCATGCAGACGTGGGACATTGCACCCTGGGATAGCCACCGTCTGGTGGGCCCGAACGGTACGGTAAGATATGCCAAGTTCGCACTGCCCCTCTGTCGACCCGCCCAAGTTTCAAAGTCGTGGGTCCGATCGTTACACGCAATCGTTCACGCGAACCGACGCCGACCGCGAGCTCAGATCAAGGACGCCTCGATAATCAAAGTGATACGTCATTATAGCTTGAAGGGGTCACGCCCTTGTCATCGTTTGATACGAGGCATAGTTCGCTGGATTCATGGTTGAATGTGAGTGTGTGGGTTTGAGGTCTGATCGGGAGAGTTTCCTTGTTTAACGGAAGTTCTAAGCTTCCAAGTGCAAACTGTATACGGATCTAATATACCGTGCGGAGCGACGACCATCCGATGCGAGCTTTCAAACTGTAAAATACGGCACAACGTGAAGTCTGTGAGCGCAGTGGTTGTTCAAGATCTAGACCTCGGTCGTCGTTCCAAATGTCCACTGGCATCGAGTTAGTCCAACCTTTGATTGGCAACAGAGCACCACACTCACGCACCACCAATTCGCACTCTGTTTGGCAGCGCGTTCTTTGGACAACCCATTACCGCGCCATTCTCCACCCGCCTCGTCCCGTCATGCAACTGCATTCCGTCTACCTCCTGCGCGTATATGGGGATCCCCGAACGAAGACATGTTTACAGCGAGGCCTTGCTTCTCGGAGACTCGTATGAGGAGGTGCCGCGTGCCGGTGTAGCGGATGGCTGGACCGGCGCACCGTGTAGACGAGTCATGCCGCGCTCCACCCGGTGGTTCCGTCGTACGAACAAAGTCTATATATCTCTGCAAGTGAGCTCGCTGCAAGCGTAATAGAACGAGACTGCCTATGAGACTGCGAAATTTGGCGTGCGTTTGTGTCCATCTCTCCTTGAACGGTGGTGCCGTCAACTCGTGGGGAGTTGGACCACTCTGGCATTGATATCTTTGCCCATGCTTCTCAACCGATCGCATCAAATACCGATGGCGGATTTGTTCGGACTCTTGATCGGTTGATGACGGGTCAACATCTTACCGCGAAGTCAAATGTGCTCTTATCTTGATACCAGTGCGTTCCATCGTTCGGGTCATCGAATCGGAGAGGCTCTGAAGTGAGGGAAAGGGGCCGTCGTCGGAAAGCGGGACTATACGCCAGTGTCATCGAGTTGTTGCCTGGAACCGCAGCTGACATGCCCGTGGCATCTTAAAACGTGCCGATGGAATTCAGGCTCGCTACAATGCGGCCATGGCCAGAATATCGCCTCGGTACCCCTGGGGCGTCAGCATCGCGATGGCGACGGACTCTCAGAGACCGTTGCCGCACCGCGTCAGGCTATGGGCGTTTTGATGTGGCTCATGCCGGCGAGCTCCCGGAGGCGAAAGGCCCGAGTCCTCTCCATGGTCCGTGCACCAGCCAAGCATGTCTCAACGCTTTGGTCTCCCGTCCGTGAGATCGAATTCGCCCGCATTCTGCACTCTGCAGTAATCACCCACTTCAACTGGACGGATTGGCAGAGCTGTTGGTTTATACTTGCGATCCGAATCTCTCGCGTTTCCATCTGACCAGCGATCAACTTGAACATTCGATGCGTGGCAACGAGCCGTTCCAATGCAACGGATGATGTCTGGTATCATTCCGAATATGATGAACGCGATTTTTATTATTATCACCAGGAACGGACCCGCGGTGGAACACAGGCCAAGGGCTTGCCGAAAGTTGACGATGCCTAGGGGGGAACCGATCGGCTACATGAAGGCCAGCGGCGAGCCCAGACGAGGAACGCTTCGGCGGCCCTCTCGAGGGGGACTCACATGACATGCATACCCGGGATGCGGACGCGCCCTTGCCGTTCTCATACTCGAAAGCACTCACTAGTACGTGTCAGACGCATCAGATATTCCGATATGGTGTCTGTGCAAGCGGGACAGGACGCAGGATATGCTCTAACGGTCACACCCTTTTGGGTTTCGGTGTGCCACAATCAATCAAGTCGTTCCCCGGCTCTGACGATGACAACGACAACCGACGGGCCCACGATGAGTAGTGACTCAAGCGGACCTACAGTATGTGTAACCCCGACGCGCTTGTGGCGTGTCTCAGGTGTTACCCGGTGACGTGCATCCCATTTTGTCTTGTCCCGGCACCCCGATTTCGTGCGCTTCTCCGGATCATGATTTTTGTGCGTATCAACGCGTTTGCTTCGTTCTTTTCCGTCGCTTCCTCTTCTTCCTGCTTCCGAGGGGCTCCCGCGTCAATCGGCATCCCCATGAGTGACAGGTGTGTATATGAGAAGCCGTTCGCGTGACCCTCGGGGGGGACGTAGTTGCGCCGATCAGACGTAAGGAGGCGTGTCAAGAGCAAGTCGGAAGACGGGTCTACCGGAGATCACCCACCGATGAAGGCACTCCAAACGTGAGACGCCGCAGACGAGGCTCCGGAGCTCAGAGTGCACCCCATTCTAATCTGTCGCGCGCGGACGGCACGCCCCCGCCATCACGAAAGCAAGGGGTGGTCTGATCTGTGCCGTTTGATTGACGACAAGCTCGCTCACGACCACGATGGGGTCTGCGAGGCTATCCCTTGATATGATGGGGTGCTGTGACAGGAACACGTTCGTCGCACGCGTGCTCGAACTTTTCGATCGATGTCGATCGATGTGCCGGCGGTTTTTTTATATTTCGTGCTTGCTGACGCGGTGTAGGACGAGTTGATCGACGCCCGACTTGCCAGGACATGTCTCCATGTACCGATGGACGAGAGGCCTTCTTTATCGCTGGTGCTGATGGGCTGATGGCGGCTGGCATTGATGGATACTGTTTGTTTCAAAGACCGGGAAAGGCAAGCCCGTCGAGCAAGGTGAAGGCCGGCGTACTGCGCCGCAGACATTCCCCAGTGTTGATATCATCTCGCACAGGGGCGTCATTGGAAGACGGGTTTCCCAGAGATGTGTCGAGGGCGAGGGCAGAGCGAGCAACCTCACACGACGTCTCGGGAAAGACAACCGAGGCGACAGGACGACGACGAGGAACGACGCGGTCGTGAACAGTGCGGGAGCGAAGAGGCACACG
>JBBPLU010000491.1:0-16912 GCA_038089935.1 Boletellus emodensis | reverse complement strand
ACCGAGGATTCGAGTCATCATACATGCACAGAACACGGAGGAGGAGATCGACGCGTTCGTGAACGAGCTCGTGGACTGGGCGGTGCGCCAAGAACGCGTGTCCGTGTCTCCGAACGCAGGGGAGTCATTCACGGGAGAGAGAGCGCGGTTGTAGGAGGAGAAGCAGAGAGTGCGTGGAAGCTAGGGTGCGGGATAGTACGATGGCGTGTTCTGTTTTTAAGCATGGCACCGTCTCACAGTCGACGTCTTTAGCTCTTCTCTTATATTCTAGAGTGTAATGTTACCTTTTCGTTCTGTCGTCCGATCGAGCTGCCGGTTTCTTTCAGATCCCAGTAGCCATGCAACTTCAAGCTGGTAGTCTCTTCTGCTCCGGGTCGATCGCAGACCATCTCTTCGAGGCAGACCTTCACTGCAGACCCCGCCTATAGGCCCAGAAGACGTTTTCTCTTTTAACTTGTCGTCTATTTTCGCCGGAAAACTTATGTGCGGTGCACAGTGCGATTAGCGGCATTCATAGTGGATCTGGAAAGTGGATTTCTGGTCGATTTCGGAATGGATTTGGACTCGAGTAAATCGAAATCCGGATCTCGATTCCTGCTTTGTTTCGTCTCTGTCACTTCGGTGGCTCTCGGCAAACACAGAGATGCTGTGGCGGCCGCGCACGTAGGCCATCCGGGCGTAGCAGAGTGTTCTTGGTCCTATGCCCTCCCAATGTTTGCCTGCGGGGGGCCTCCAAGGGGGAGTGGGAGGGTCTCCCACCTGCAAATTGTGAGGGGGGTGGTCCCGAGGGGCTAAAAAAATGTTTTAGACGTGTCAACGTCCCCCGCACTGAGAGTTGACATGTGCGAGTTCGATCCTAGCCGGGGGCAACGGAGACGCAATTTGGTAGTAACCCGACACTGGTCGGATCATACTATTATTAATGTTGGTGTACAAGATCGGCTTGTGGCCAGTAGTTCTCACGCCATTTTCTGGCGACTTCCATGGCGTTTCCCTTCGCTCTGTTGCCGATCTATCAGCCTAGTTTTTCCCGCTGCACACTGCAAGGAACGAACGGCGTTCCCACACCACCGCGTCATCAAAGCGCGTCGGCCGACGACGGTCCCCTCCCCTTTCCTATTCCTTCACTCTCGCCCTGCTCTCGATCGCTCAAACTAGCCGCTTCACTCGACGACGACTGAAATCATGTCCGCTCGTCTCCGGAGTTCTTTTATCACTTACTGGCATAACCCCACTCCCTGCTACCGCGGCTCTCTATCCTCTATGAACTCGTCATCATTGATCACTGAACCCCGTCGGTCATAATCGCTTGGTTGTCCCAGATAGTTTTCCTCGGTCAATCGTCGAAGCCTGGGGAGATGCTCCAAGATGTCGAAAGAATTTTCCTTCCGGAATGTGCGGCCGAGTGAGCTTGTCCTTGTTCTCGTGAGAATTAGTACATGCGCGAAGGCAGGGCCAGAGCAGATCCGCAGTGTTCTGCACAACGTGGTATTTCGCTGTCGGGCATGACTACTGAAAAAGGTCACCACTCCAGATGCACCTGTGTCATCCGGAACGTCTGGGCAAATACCGCACCTCGTGTTGCTGGTTTGGCGGACTCCGCCGCTCTGGGTTCACGAGCGTTTTACAGGTAATAGGCATAGGTTCGACGAATTGCAGACACTTTCAGCCATATCGGCAGGTTTCGGAGTGTGGGCGCGTTGCCATCACTTCCCGGCCAAGAGTTTGTCGGCACTTTGTGTTCGCTGATGGGCCAGGACGATACATGCGGTGCAAGTTCCACTAGTAACAAGACCGGGGACAAGATGGGTAAATAAGGAAAAGTGTGCCACAGAGACGTGGGGGGTGGGCCCCACGGGGCTGTTGGAGGGAGAGGGTGGCTGACCGTGGACCTCCATGCACCATGGGGGCAGGCTTCAAGGGAGTGGGGTGGCGCTAGCGCGCGCAGATCTGTTGGCGGCGATTAGTCCGGATCTGGCGGAGGGTAGAGGTTACCGAAGGTGGGTTGGAGTCGCGCGGTCGCATGCAGGAAACATAACAGGGGTTTGGTACAGGTAGGGTCCGCCAGGAGGGCATCGATCTTGCTGGCTTTGTATCCAACGGCTCGTCGGAGCCCGCTGCATTGGCATGAGTAAGTAGGGCAGAAGAGAAGAAGGTAGGAAACGGTTTCGTCGTCCCTCGTACAGTGAGGGCATTTGGGCGACGGCACACGCTTGATGCGATGCAAATTCTGGTTGAGTGGCGCATGGGTGGTCTGGAGCTGGAAAATTGCTGCAGCATGTCGTTTGGGCAAACCTGCAATGAGAGTCAGAAAATAGCAGGAGGGGAGAGTTGTCGATGCGCTTAGCCATCCCCGCGCGCAGCAAGGCGGTGAAGACATGCTGGTTAACTTCGGGCCTAGGTGAAACGTCAGTTCATCGACTTCAATGCCTTGTTTGCATAGCACAGCGGCTCCCCCAATTTGCCCCTCACGTCCGGATCTGTCGGAGCATAGGCACAGATCCTGCTCGTGCTCCATGTCACGGTCCTGAAGAATGGCACGGTCTGGGTCATTCTCCATGGCCAGGGTCACATCTGGGGACCACTTGGGGTAGTGGTGGACTGGCTGGATGGTTTCAAAATGGCGGGGGTCCAGTGGGAAAGCCTGCAAGAGGTGGTGTAGGGGAGCTTTATGTCGTCGGCGTTGATGCAAGGCGGCGAGAATGTGGGTGTGGAGCGGATGGCTGACGGGTATGGTCTTCCGTCCAAAACTTCGCGCGTTCCAGCCATCCTTCTGTCGTCCCCTGCCTTTGTCGGGTAGGTGTGCCGCCCAGACTTCGGCACCGTAGAGCATCTTGGGGACTCGTATTCCTTCGTACAGTGTCCGCATCATGTTCGCCTGCGTGCCCTTGGAGACTCTCGTCAGCCGGCCGCACGCAGTCACATACTCAACCCCCTTAGCAATGGCATAGGCCGCCTGCTGCTGGAATCGCAGTCCATGGTCGAGGATGACGCCAAGGAATTTGCAACTGATAGAGGGTTGGATAGAGGTACCGTGTATGGTGACACTCGGGCGCGGTTTGGCTCTGGTTTGGCCTCGGTTGGTCGGGTCGGGGGCACCTTGACCTTCGACGACTGATCGGGTTGGATCAGGGTTGCCCCCTCTCCCCTCAACGCTGATCTAATCGGACTTGCAGGCTCCCGAAAGGATTGCCATCGGCTTAGACACCGCTTTCATTGCCAGGGGTGCCTCCTTCGAGGCGGCAAACCAGAAGCTGAAACACATCATGGAGGGGCTTTGGATTGGAGCACCTCCAATCATCCCGAATTCGAACTGGACAAAACGGCCCTGCTATGCGCCTCCCGCCTCCGTGGTGGTTCGATTGGCCAGCCGCCGCTGGTACCAGTCTGTGTACGCCTGCGGGATGCCCCGCATTCACACACCACACAGGAAGACAGGATTTTCGCCATGGTGTCCAGGAGGGCAATCAGGCGATACGCTTTCGGGAGAGAGTAATCAGGGCGACCAGGTTTCTGCGGCACCACTGTGGACGACGATTTCCATTGCTCCGCCAGTAGAAATGGAGGTCGAACGTTGCGTAGTACAGTGAAGGGGCCTAAAAAGCGGATGAGGGCATCAGCGTCATGAATAAAGACAACAAAGGTCCGGGGGCTTTGTAAGGCGTAACGTGGCTGCCTTGCACTGACTCGTTCACTTCGTTGCTCAGTGAGTTCTCCTCCACGTTCAAATCAGACATTCAGAACCCGCCTCGTGACTTGCGCGGCGACAGACGCTAACCCGATTCGGATAACATTCCCCACGAGGATTTTGAAGTTGGACCAACCGAAGGCTCGTCCTACGCCCGTCAACCTCAGCCGGGCACTGATTTCATTTCACTCGTGCAGCAGATGTTCCAGCGTGTTGACTGCGGGAATGTAGGTATGTAACTCGACTACTTGATTGATTGCGAACCGTCTCATTAGGTTCGGATTCCCTGACTATGGAATAGCACCCCCGGTCAGCAGTACACCCCCTCCTTTTGCTTCGACACAGACTTATACCGCAATATTCGGCTGATCATGGTTACGACTAAAGCTGAATCATTCGGAGGAGTGTCATATTCCAAATTACGCCCGATTGGGGGAGGCCCGGTCAGGCGAAGGTGGGGTCCATGTGCGAGAGAGAGGCCGACCTGGGCTGTCGGACCTGTGTTCTGCGTCCATCGGACGTCCCTCTCCAAGGATCGGGGCCGCGCTAAGCCTGTGACCAGGACAGTACGTGCAGGGACAGGCAAAGGAGCGGGTGGGAGACGCGGTTTCGAGCCTGCGAAAGCTCTTATCAGGAGGCTCGACCACTACCCCGACCGCTGCCCCTCCAGGGCCGTTTAGGTGGAATACCAGCTGTAACAATCAAGGGGAGTATGAAGGCACAGGGTGCGTGACCCTTCGAGAAGCTGGTGGCGTAGGGATCATGATGGATGAAGGCGGATCGGGATAAGGAAGCTTCTTATCAGCAAAGACATTCAACGAGGGACACGGATGAATCATTAATCCCTGGGCGTAAATAACGAACGCAAGCGACCATCCAATGTTGTCAATTCTCCCTCCTCCTGTCATGTCACAGAATTCTCCCCTGCTTCATTCCCTTCAGCAAGCAATCTCTCGTCGAGCTTGGGATGGCATGACAATATCCACCCTCGACGAGCCGCTCCCGTCGCATGCTCCTGACTTCTTCTCGAACGACTATCTATCACTATCCACCGATCGATCTGTTAGAGACGCCTTCTTGCTCAGTGTCCAAGCAGCCTCTCCGAACCGTCTGCTTGGATCCACCGGCTCCCGCCTCGCGACAGGAAATTCGGCAGAATTCAACGCGCTCGAAACGAAGCTTCAACATTTCTTCCGGGCGCCATCTGCTTTGCTGTTTTCCTCCGGCTTCAATGCCAATCTGGCGTTCCTCGCTACCGTACCGCGGAAACATGACGTTATCATATACGATGAGCTGATCCACACATCTTGCCGGGAGGGTATCCGTATGTCGTCTGGGACCTCCTATCGGTTTTCCCACAACTCTGTCGATTCGTTCAAGGAATGCCTTCTGGACGTCTTGCAGAACCATCCTCAGATCACGCTTGGAGCCTCCACCGTGTTCGTTCTTGTGGAGAGTTTGTACAGCATGGACGGAGACTTTTCTCCATTGATGGAGATGGTGGAGCTGGTGGAGTCTCTCGTGCCTGCTGGGCATGGACACATTGTTGTGGACGAGGCTCATACGTCGGGGATATGTGGGCCAAATGGGACAGGATATGTCTCGTACCTGGGGTTGAATGATCGTGTTCACACGAAGGTGCACACGTTCGGGAAGGCATGGGGATTCCACGGAGGTATGTATTCATTGGGCAACGTTCGGAATGTGGATCCAGGAAGCTGACTCTGTTACTGGTCTGGTCTCACAGCCGTCGTTTTGACGTCACCAATCATAAGGAAATATCTGATCAACTTTGGGAAGAGTGTGATGTTTTCGACGTCGATGCCATACACGGATATTTATGCTCTCGAGTCATGCCTCGGTGTGATATCGAGTGCACGAGGCCAGGAGGTGAGCTATGGTCGATTGTTCCCTTATCGCATCAATTAACTTCGACGTCATCTTCTTCCCGTCGTCGATCCAACGCTTTCCTAACAGCTCCGGAAAAGGCTAAATCGTCTATCTCGGTATGCACGTCAAAGGCTTTTCGTCTCCTTGCGGAGCGTTCCCGAGACAGTGCTCGCGCTGAGTGAACCCGACGCCATGATCTTGCCTGTGGTGGCAGGCTCTGATCGCGCGTCGTGCTGCTCTCCGGTCATTCCCGTGTTCGCACCACAGGCGAGAAAGCTGGCAGAGTACCTGTTGCAGAAGGGGTACGCAGTCACGCCGATGACATACCCGGCCGTAAACCGACCGAGGATTCGGGTCATCATACATGCACAGAATACAGAGAAGGAAATTGACGCATTCGTGAACGAGCTCGTGGACTGGGCGGAACGACAAATACGGTTGCCGGTGTCCCCAAACGCGGAGAGGTCGTACACAGAGGTGAGAGCGAGGCTGTAAGACGGGAAGCACGGTTCGTGGAACCGTAGGGTGTAGCATAGTATGATGACGTGTTCTGTTTTCACACATGGCATCTTTAACTCTTATCTTATCTTCTCTAGTGTAATGCTACCTTTTCGTTCTGTCGTCCGATCGAGCTGCCGGTTTCTTTCAACCATGCAACTTGAAGCTGGTAGTCTCTTGTGCTCCGGGTCGATCGCAGACTATCTCTTCGGGGCAGGCCTTCACAGACCCCGCCGGTGAGCCCGGAAAACGTTTTTTCTTTTAGCTTGTCGCCTGCTCTCGCTCATCGAATCTCTCACGGATGGCGAGGGCGGACCCCACGGTGGTTGGTTCCACCGTGGGTACCGCATGGCAGCACAGAAGTGCGATCGAAGATCCGAAAGGATCCCGGGCGCCCGAATGACCCGTACTTACGTCGGGAAACAAACGTGCAGTGCACTGCGCGATTGGCTGTGGCGCGCCAGCGCGATTGGGATTTTCCTGCTTTTGGTGTGGGTGCGCCCGGCGCTCGTGCTTCGTTCTCAACGCAGCTCTCGGTCGATGGCAAGCGCGCCGCGCCGTTCGTGTTCGTCCTACGCGCGCGTCCACGGGCATGGAGCGTTCGGTTGGGATCGATGTTGGGTGCCCGCCTCGCGGTTCGAAACCATGGCAGGTATTGGCATTTGGCAGCACGCGCGCCCCGTCGGGTCACCGAGGGTGCCTGTGTGCGCCGTCAAGGGCACGACTCGAGGAAACGGAGGACATGGAAGGCAGAGCGAGCGCGCGTCCGAGTCCTAGTAAAGGTCGATAACGAGCGAACGCGTAAGTAGGTAGGGCATGGCAAAGTATACGAGAGACTCCAACCTTCGTGTGGTGGAAAAGCGGCGGCTCTGAGAGGTAGTACCTCCTTGCGTCGCGGCGTGCGTCATTCTGGCGAGGCAGATCGACGGCAAGAAAGAGTAAGGGGTTGGGTGGTGCGACGGGAAACCAAGACTCGGACGCGTTGGCATTATTGTACTCGTAGGGTATTGTAGGGCGTGTATATCTGTGTCGCTCGCCGAATGCCTCTGCATGGAGACAGGACTCGGAGACTAGTTTCGGCACCGTACCGCAAGGGGACGCCAAAGTGCCGTTACGTCCGCGAAAGGGCCCTCAGTGATTGCCCGGCTAGCTCGTGGGATCATGCTTTGAACGATGGCTTCGCTGATAAGCCTCCTTATCCCCACCCGCCCTCAAGCCACCAGCCTCTCGAAGGGACGCGCACCTTGCGCCTTTGTACTCCCTTTGACTGTTACAGCTGGTATTCCACCTAAACAGCCCTGGAGGGGCAGCGGTCGGGGTAGCGGCCGAACCCCCTGATGAGAGCTTTCGCAGGCTCGAAATCGCATCTCCCACCCGCTCCTTTGCGTATCCTTGCACGTACTGTCCTGATCCAACAAGCTCAGCGCGGCCCCGATCCTCGGAGAAGGGCGTCCGACGGACGCAGCGTACGGGTCCGACAGCCGGGTCGGCCTCTCTCTCGCACACAGACCCCACCCAGGGTAGTAGGCAAAGCCTACCCAGGCCTCCCATTTACCGACGAGGGCCTGGACCGCATAGCACTTAAGCTCAGGGTGCAATATGGAGACATTAAGTTGCAAGACACAGAGGGCACCAACGGGGTTGGAATGGCGCCAATGGCACTTGATGAGCCTGCCCGGGTAGCACTGTGATTAAAGTTGGTAGTTGTGCTGGGGTGGCCGTCTCTCTCTCCGAGTCTCCTTGCTCCTGTCGTGCATTGTTGATCGCATGAAGAAGTGCGGTTTCGCTTGTGGATATGTCACGAGGAGACAGGCTTCGTCTGAGTGAAAGCGGATGGGTGTGGGTGCGGGACGTCTATCAGTGGGAGACATGTGAACTGAGGGGAAGGAACACTCACACGTCGATAAATTCGAGGGCAGTGACCGAGCGCCCGAAGTGCTTCATTACAAAGACCCGATTACACCCTTGGATCCACTCCGGTGGCCAATCCTTCAGGGCGGTGTGGAGACCGAGGTCTAAGAGTGCACCGTTCGACCAGCGTTCAACGATATCCCGCCATGACTCACTCCGTGGTCATCGGGTCCCATCCGGCAGGATGAGGGGGACGTTGTGTATTACAAGTCCGGCACTTGGTAGCCAATGGGACGAGGACCTAGCACGACTAGTGGCTATGACTGACCCAGGGTCTGGTGTGACCCTCAGGGGAGTGTTGAAAGCACTACTGGTCCTAAGGGGCTGCATGTGCAGCCATCTAGACGTGGGTGGATATGGGACTGATGCACGGAGCTGTGTTGGATGGTGTGCGGCAGCACTGGTGGTGACTGTTAGTAGGGAAGTAGCTGTGGGGACAGACGCAGGAGCCCGCGCATTGTGAGGAGGTATCTGGATGTCAGTCAGCGGGGTTGTGTTTGAGGGAGAGCATGTGGCATTCATATGACCAGAACTGATGACAGCCATTGTGAGCTCATGAGCGGAATTGGTTCCCATGTCCACCTCTGTCCGCAGTCCTTGAATGTGAACGTGGAGACGGCATTGGCCAAGGTATTGATTTCCGCTCGCATTGCTTGAAGGCCAGTGGTGCCATTGATGTTTGCCTGACGTTGTGAAATACTGCAGCCCATGCATACGCTTCCTTGACTGGGAACAACAGGTGAGGCCCTGCGGCAAAGGGGTAAAGTGAGGACGAACTGTTTCCCCTTCTACGCTTTTTGGGACTATCATTGGGAGTGGGAATGGGCAGTGCTTTGGTGGTTTTGGCAGGCCGGGCGGCAAGACGATCTATGTAGCTGTTTCAGTGCAGGGAACTTTGGCGTAGCGATCATGGATGAACTTGGGACAAGGGTTCAGTGAAGGAGAGGAACTCAAACTCATTTACAACACGCCGTGTGGATCACAAGAATATTCTTGTAAGTTGTTGATATTGACGAACAAGTTGTTTGCTCGCGCGATGAGCGTGTATTCGTGTGCGGAAAGCAAATTGCATGAGGCGAGATTTGCTTAGTATTTACCAATTTTCTGTACAGCACAATGTCAGCTGTGTAATGGAGGGCGAGGGGAAGATGGATTCATGTATCCCATTAACCCTTGACTATGTTACGATAACTGGGGAAACAAACATGCAGTGCCGTGTGACATTTTGTGTATTTTCCTGTAATGGGAGCTGTCCCCCGTGGGATCTGTGCGAACGATTCTCACGCCACGATTCATCCTTCGCTCTGCTAATCACTCTCACTGGTCTGCAGCTGCCAGCTGCACACCACGACCACTGGATGATTTGTTTCAGTCGATTTTCAAAGTGCGGGGAGATGCTCGACCTCACTAGGGCACGCTAGTTTGTCCAAATCGCCCATATCTACTCTTCGTCTGCTACCGAGTCTTGCTCCTTGGACGTGGTGAGAGCTTTGAAGATCGTTTTAAATCGAGACACGGTAAGGCCTCATCCTCAGTTCCATGCAGACTGATCGTTACTCCAGGGAACCTTGTCCTTTATTGCTTCGACGGATACCTGCGTCTGAGTACACTACCCGACTGTCGTCATGTATTGAGGGGTACTCTAACGCTGCTCACCGGGACGTCCCGATCGCGCGATAGCGTCAACCAGTATCACAATTTTTTCCGCTCTCACGACTCTGGCACAGGCGAGATAACAAGTGGCGTCCGCGAGGCAGTTTCACTGGACACGGAATTCGCTGGAGCCACGTGGCCACCTAGAACGATCCCTGTCGTCAAGCAAGAGTGGACGATGTCGGAGCGGCCATCATCTGGGTGTGGGGACGGTCTCGAATGCGTTTCATATTTTCTTTCGCGTCCTTCGGTCCGGCTCTACGAGAATGTGCTGGAGTAGCGACCGTATCGTCGTCCCGGTCGATCCCACGACCTCGCGTCATACCAGGTGCGCTCTCTTTTGCTCCAGATACGGAAGTTCGAGATGGTCACTGCCTCGTGTTGAGAAGGAGTATCCAATAAGTGCTCAAGCACATTCCGTATGGTCATTCGAATCGTTCCACTGCGTTGAGCGGGTCTCCGCTCCGTCTAGCCGCCTCTCATTAGCTCCTCGGCGTGGTATGCAACCTCGGAGGGGCCTTTATTTTCTGAAAGAGACGCTCCCGCACTATAATCACCTGCGCACCCTTCTTTCCCACCCAATTTTCTGTGGTCGCCTGGATATACATGCGATTCGGACGAGCCCACTCTCTCGAACTAGATCGCTCTAGAGATGTTTTCAATGGTCAATTCTATCTCACCTTTTTTCACTACCACCCTGCGCGGTATAGACCGTGAGGGATTCATTACCTCGGACCGAATCCCTCTTGTATGTCCTTATCATCGGTCTCTTCAGCCGCCAGCATTGATCAGTTCAATCTATTCACCCATCGTCGCCACCTGGGTATGGTTGACGGGCTTGGGTGTTCACACGGCGGGCTGCCCTCACTGATCCAGGTTTAGAGTCGACTTCCTCTCTACTCCATTGGAGACTTGCACATGATACCAACGACCAGATCACCTTAGAGGTCACAGGGGCCATCGTTGTAGCCCGATGAGCACCGCCTACCTTGCTACCACTTTTGATCCGTAGCCAATTTGGGCAAGAGATGATGTGCCCAACTTCCCCTCGGCGTTCTCGCGTATACTGTTGTCAAGGAGCGTATCCCCATTTTTTTCCCGCCATCCTGTACCGCTATCTGATAAGTTCCATGAAGCTCACTTCGTCTCGCGACGCAGTTTTTTTTTTAGGATCTACCCGTCACAACATTCCTACAGCCATACTGATGTTCAGCCAAGGGTCGCGGGATATTCTGGTTGGCCTGTCTCATGCGGAGTGATCGTATCCTGAGATGAAGGGAAGGCGCTGTGGCAGACGACTGCGGACGACCAGCCCAACCCCCTTGCACTTAATCTCCCTTTAACTCCCTGGGGGACCTTATCGTCCGTCATCATCGTTATCGGCGCCTGTCAGTATTGCTCGCTGTCCTGTTTGTTCCCAAGACTTCCAAAGCGCATGCCAAGGGAGTGTTTGTCGGACGCTTCACACGTTGAGCCATGATAAGAGAGGCCTTGTTCTTGGCCTCGCTCCATGTTTGCGAGAACTCGAACGCAACTTTGAACCCGCCTACCTGAAGCTGAAGCTTGCACTTCCTCTCAAGAAAGATACAGTGTGGCGGGCTTTCCCATTCCATGCTTTTCAGAAGGGGGTTTGTTCTGATCCTTTGTTATCTCTGTCTTGTGTTCCTGTACGCTCACATGGACGCCACTAGTCCTAACTTGTCTGTACTAGGCGGATGAAAATCCGCCGAGAAAATGCATTCGCGGACTGGCCACGTTGCGTCGCTGTCCGATCAGAAATCATTCAAGTGAATAAAACGACCTCGTGTCTTGGAAAGAGAGCGACCGAAGTTATTTCCGACGTCCGGAATTGGGTGTGGCAACGCGCCCTCCCCATGAGCGCCACCGTAGGTAGATGTACCGCACCACCGCAGCTTGATCCAGTACCCAGGCTAGAGGCTCGTGTTTCTGAAACGGGGTCGGGTGCATTTCCCCCCTGTGCCCGCATTCGCGACGGGCTCGAGTGAATGTTTGCGGCCGAACGGATCAAACGGGGTGACGTGCAGAAATCCCGCAGCGCGTTTGTATCTCCCCCGCCTGTCGACTCGTTGCGAATGGCCCTCTCGCGGCGGAGATGCAGTCGATGTAGACATTTGCCACCTCTGTCACATTCGGAACAGTGGGCTGTGGAGGAGCGATGAGCAAAGAAGAAAAAAAAATCGAAGCTCCCCTGCCCCACGGCCCCCACCAGACCTTCCACGCGCATGCACACGCACACACAGCCCTAGCGCTGACTAAGCCGAACACCGCCACTGGCTCTACAGGAGGGGGCAGCCAAGTGGCGACTACATATGTGCGGCGTGGGCGGATTGACAGCATGGCGTACCGTTTGACTAACGCGTTCATTTTGTCCATATTGCACCTTACTCACTGGCTCACAGGATCGCGCGACCGAACCGCGTCGGCAGGAACCTTGTTTGCAACACAGCTGTGCCAGGAGGGGCAGGATTCCGCCTCCGCTGTAGTACAGCCACCCTTCATTCCGAATTCGCCCCTTTCCGTAGAACAAGGTTGTACAAATAAAGGTGTCTCGATAAGTTCCCGCCTCCCCCGAACAGACGAGTGTGCCACAGACCGAGCTCGTTCAGATTCTGGGGTGCTGTAACTGGCGCGTCTCAGTCTTCATGTGAGAAAAAGAAGAGGAAGGACTGTGACTAAATTACTACGGATTACCACGGAGGGCGTGCTGTGCCGACAATGGATTGATCAGCACCCAGGGCCGACGACCTTTGCCCAAGTCCGGTTTCCCCACAGCCTTCCTGGACCCTTCAGGTGCTACGCTACCACCCGGCGATCGGCACCGCAAGTTAGCCTCGGAAGCAACACCCGGACATGTTTAGCTATTGCCTGAGTAGAGTGGGAAATGAAAGCGATCATTGCATACGGTCCAGGAACCGCACGAGCACTCGGCGCGAGCGTTACGCGGGAAAAAAAGAAGAGCCCAGGGAAGACCAAGCCTCTCTTAGGGAGCCCCTCGGGACGGCAGCTTTCGGACGTCGGGCGAGGAAAACCGTGTTATTATTTGTGGAGCGGGGGAAACCGTTGCTACCGACATTTGTGGTCGCGTGAGCGGAAACAACCCAAGCAGGCTTGATCGTGGGCACGGTGGTCTGGCCACAGCTGTTGGCGGCCAGATGAATCATGGACCTTGTCTGCATCCTGTCTAATGTGTGAATTGGGGGAACGAGAGCGCACACCGCGGGTGTCGAGGATTCTTGGAAGCCGGGTGTTCGATACCTGTCGCGCGGGTTACAGGGTCTCCGCGCGGGTCCGTAGAAGAATCGACTGGGTGGCGTGTCTGGCACCCTCCTATCATTGAAGGGTTACTCACGGTGCCAGCCTAGGATAGGAAAAGAAGAATGTCTGCCAGCCAGCTCTCGGACGGCCATCGCGACGACGCTCAGGGCATTTGGGTTGCAACGGACGCCGATGGACCCGACAGCGCGGCGGATCCAACCTTGGGCTTGCTACGAGTGTCGGACAGACGCTGTCGGTGGCACCGAGTTGGTCCGCTCTGCTGCCTCTAACCGGACCGTCACTGCATTTGGCTTGGCGACATGTGGAATGATGCCTGACGGCGGCAGGGTCGCGTCCCGTCGGCAAGGGCTGCCTACTCTTCCCCATGGCAATCACCGGATACGGCCAACGTTTCTGGCCGCGTTAGGTTCCTCACGAGTCCGGCGCTCCGGCTCTCTCGCCTCATGCTTCGAACGTTCCTCAATTTATCTCTCCTGAGAGATGGATCGATACCACGGTCAGGCTGTGTGCTAATACGTAACGAGTCTAGTTCGTGCGCCCAAGTGGATATAAACCTCTGATACGCTTCTCCAAGCTGCGCCCCGCCCTTTTTCACTTCACTTCACCTTTCGTTTCTCATTCACCCTCCCCAGTAGCTATAATGGCTGGTCCCGCTGGCGAGAATGCTGGAGCATCCCTCGAGGTCTACGAGCAAGACGCAAACGACAATAGGCCTCCTTTCTATTTGACCTTTGCAGAGGTCAAACTGCTCGGCATCACTGGGGTGTGTATCCGTAGTTCTCGTCCGATGCAGTACCCCTGATCAACGCTCGTAGGTTGGATTCTTCTTGGACGGTCTGTCTATCTTGTTTTCGTGACCTGGAACCTACTTACCGAGTGTGCGACAGCCTATGACTTGTTTATTATCAACGTGAGCACACTTCCTCGTAGCTTTATCGCTGTCGCACAAGTTTGATCGTCGTTGTAGCCCGTTTCGACCATGTTGCAATACAGGCTGTACGGGGGACACGCTCTTCCTAACAATCTTTCTGGTCTGCTCAAGGCTTCCGCTAACATTGGCAGCGTCATCGGTCAATTCGGCTTCGGTAGGTGGCTATTCCTTCTGGCCTTTTGCAGCGCTTGACTCGTCCTGTCTAGGGTACCTTGCGGATTCTCTTGGGCGTAAGGCAGTTTGTGAGTGCTCGTCCCGATCTCCCGAGATAACGAGGAACTGATCCTCCCCAAGATGGAAAGGAATTGATGTTGATCATCGTAGCGACCATCCTCTGTATCTCGACTCCTACCGGTATGTTCCAACCCCCGTATCCATCTGAACGCACAAATGAATTTCCTTCGAAGGTGACCTGTCGCCGAACGCGTCCCTGATCTACCTATCGGTATTCCGAATCCTGTTGGGTGTGGGCGTCGGAGGGGATTACCCCATGTCTGCGTCGGTTACGAGCGATCGTGCCTCGATCCGCAAGCGTGGTACGATGTTGGCGTACATATTTGCCAATCAGGGTTGGGGGAGCTTGGTCGGAAGTTTGGTTGTTCTCATCGTACTGGCGTGTTACAAGCACGTCATGAACGATTTGGACGAGACGTCCAAAGTGGACGGAGGTGCGTGACGTCTGCCGTGTTTCAGCTCAACGACTGACCCCACGTCTTTCTGCCCAGTGTGGCGAATTTGCGTCGGTCTCTCGCTCATCCCCGCCTTTGCCACGCTGTATCAGCGTTTGACGCTGCCCGAATCGAAACGTTTTGAGGAAGCGCAACAAATGAATGCAGAGACCGAGTACGTCAAGGAAAAGGAGATCTCGGCCGGGATCACAGCCAGCAGATCCGACGACGATATCGAGGAAAGTCATGTCGCGAAGAAAGCCCATTTCAGCGGTGAGTGGAGATGGCCTGCCCACGCTGTCGACAGCTCACACCGTCACCAGAGTTCTTGGAGTACTTTTCCGAGTGGCGACATGCCAAGATTTTGATTGGGACCTGTACCTGCTGGTTCTTGCTCGACATTGCGTGAGTTTTGTCCCCTATTTCTGAGGCGGTTGGGGCATCACTAAAGGACCGATCCATGACAGATTCTATGGCATCAACCTGAACCAAAACACCGTGCTTCAGGAGATCGGTTTCGCTGGTACGACGGGCACACCATGGGAGAAGCTCTTCAAGATCTCCACCGGAAACATCATCATCACCGTGCTTGGATTCGTGCCAGGCAAGTGCTCGCTGTGCTTGTCAAACTAACTGTTTACTGACTCGGCACGCCGTTGGTCGCTAGGTTACTACGTCTCCGTACTGACGATCGAGAAGCTTGGGCGCAAGGTTATCCAGATCCAGGGGTTCCTCATGGCTGCCTTGTTCTGTAAGTCTGCTCGGTCTCGGTGTGTGCCTCGGCTGAATCGCGCCATCATCAGTGGCCCTTATTGCTGGCCTGCTCCAAAGCGTGCATTTGCACGGCGCGCCATTCATCGTCTTGTTCTCACTCTTGCAGGTGCGATTGGGCACTTGATACCCTCGATCCTGCGCTGACACTCCTGCCAGTTCTTCTTCAACTTTGGAGCCAACACGTGAGTTGCCTTGGGTCCGCCTTGCATGGACGGTTTCCACTGACACTGCTGCCTTGCGCGACGAACTACTAGTACGACATATGTACGTTTATCAGTCTCTCCCTCCTCGTGGTCTCCAGGGGAGCTGACTGCGTTTCTTTGTAGTGTTATCCCGCCGAAGTGTTTCCCACGAAATACCGTGCCCTCGCGCACGGTATCTCTGCCGCGTGCGGAAAAGCGGGCGCGATCATCTCTGCGCTCGTGTTCAACACTCTCACGTCTTCCATCGGCACGCCCAACGTCATGTGGAGTGAGTGTTTCACCTCGCTCTCTCGGCTTCACGCTATGCCGGGTGCTGCTGCGACATGCGGTGTGCTGACGTACTCTTTTCTAGTCTTCTTCGCCTGCTGCATTCTCGGAGCCGGTGAGTAGCCGTCCGATGTCGTCCACTCGTGTTTGCTCAACGACGACAGGTTTCACCTTGTTGCTTCCCGAGGTTGCCGGACGCGATCCAGACGCTGTGCTCGCCGCTGAGATTGCGGAGAAACGCCAGATGAGAGGCGTATGAAGCGCGTCGGTTCGACCCTGAACGTTTCCCCCCCCCCCTCCCTCCCTCTGCCCCCATTGTGAGAAACGTGCAGGGGAACGATTTGGAAGAAAAAAAAAATCCAAGTAAATAGGTCGTGTTTACCATATGCTTCTCCTTTGACCGGTTGCCGTCTCCCTACGTCTATTCTTTCCTTTTTCTTTCTTTTTTTTTTTCCGTACGCTCTACAGATACGTGTACTGTCGATGATTCATGTCGGTTGATCAATGACGCATCGTGATCCTAAACTCGTGTGGAGTCCGCGCCGTCGGATCCTAAACTTTTTTTTTAAAAATACTTTACCTTTTTTTGCGCTTCGGCTGTCCTGTGTCCGGTTTGGGTTTGACTCGTCGGGAGGGGGGGGGGGGCACGCACGTGCGCACCTTGTCAACATGTACATATAATGATGTAATCATCTCATATGACGACATGGAGCACAAGTTGTGCTCGCAGCGCGCACGTGCGCTCAGCTGAGAGGCGTCCCCCCCGGCGGCGTTGACGGCCAGGTACCTTTGGAAAAGAAAAAAAAAGTGCGAAAGCACGGACACACGATCTCACGAGGGTGAGACCGCGCACCCGGATCGAGTCTAGGTCCATGGCGGGCGACTCGGGGGAGGAAGGCCCACAGTCGACGCGCCCCGGTGATCCGATCGATAAGCTACAAGCGAGCAGACGGGTGGGATTCAAATGGAGCTGTTTGACATCGGGGTGCTGGCGATCGTCCCGGGCGAGCATGGCAACATTCAACCCACGCCCGTCGCTCATAACCATCGGCCCCTGGAGAGCGAGGGGATAGGGGGGGAGGTTACTACTGGCATTGCATGTCGTGTCGGCTTGACGACATGCCCCGTCATC